>JAGKTI010010854.1:0-15411 GCA_018397915.1 Birgus latro
ATCGGATTGAGCCAGTGAAGGTTTATATCCAAGGGATGGCTGGGGTTCTTGCTCACGTAATGCCACTGAAGGATGAGTGAGTCTTGTCACTCTCATCTTAAATGTCAGGACAAATTGCCTAGCCCCAAGCTTCTACGCACCTCATGGGGCAACGTAGGAAGTGGATGATGGAAGGATGGATACATATATATATCCAGAACAAATCAAGAACTGTGTGTGTGTGTGTGTGTGTGTGTGTGTGTGTGTGTGTGTGTGTGTATGTTTGTCTTTCTATCTGTCTATCTATATGTCCATCTATATCCGTCTCTCCATCTATCAATCAACACCAATATAATCACCTTAAGAGCAACGTTGATAGGATCACTGATGATACGTTGTTGATACAGAAGCAATGCGAGAGACGAAGCCACCACAATGGTCGTAGTGGCCAGCAGTCCCCACATAAGCGTTGAAAATGGGTACAGAACATTTCTCCAACGCGGCAGTGGCTGCGGGACGCGTAAAATGAAGGCGAAACCCGTGCCCCAGTGAGGATAGGTGAGATCGAAGTCGTGAAGTCGATCCCTATTCGGCTGAAGAACGTTGACGGTCATATCCTTCCCGTGGTACATCACTTGGCCAAGCATTCCCGTGTAGGTACCGTTTATTTTACGAGCGAACTCAACAGTGGGGAGGGGAATTATGTTCACTCGAAACCCATATTTGTCTCCGATGATGTTCAAGGCGTCTACATTCCCCCCGACGCAGCCACCCTTTTTGCCGTAGTAAAGGAAAGGATTGTCGTAGCACAGGACTGAAACCTGCAAAATCTTGCCCCCAAAATCCAGGAAGCGAGGCGGGAAGAGAAACTTGAGCGTGTAAAGTTTGCTAGGGTTCCAAACTTCCAATGGAGCTTTTGTAAGTGAGCGTCCTTGTCTGTTGTGCTGTGTGGGTAGGCTGGTGTAGGAATATATGCGTGTTTTTCCTGCTTGAATGACCGACTGCAGAAGTAGGATGAATTCTGAGCGTTGGACGACAGGTTGACTCAAGATGGAGGTCGTGTTGAGATATGGGTCCAGACAGAAGAGGACCAGGTAGCGAGGATTCCAGTCTTTGTTGCCTGCCAGGAGGAGGAGAAATGAAGTAGGATCATTGTAGAAGATGATGATAGCGGTGAGTCTTGATCCCCTGATGTGGTGTTGGGGACGTGGAGTATGGAGGAGTGAGTGTTGGCTGGCGAGGGAGACGGGAGTGAGGGAGAGTCCCGCTGCTGACACCACCTGACTCAGATCTAGTAGGCGATGGCTGTGGTCATCGCTCACCACCAGGAGGTCCTGCCCACGCAAAGGACCCCCAATCAGCAATGACAGAGTGTTGGCTGAAAGGGTGTGGCTGTCTGTGGGAGAAAGAATTAATTATAGTTGGTTGGTTTTCATCTGAGGGAACTGGGTCACTTCTGTTGCATGAATACTAAATTGTGGCTGGATGAACTTCGAGGATCCCCTGTAGGTAAGGTGGCCTAAAACTGTAATCTCCTCATCTTGATGGTTAAATTGTGACAGTAAATTAGCACTAGAATACAATGCTAGTCACGAAGAATTTCAATGAAAAGGACGTTTTATTCTACCACTTAAGCTACCATTGGACGAAAATCTAGGTCAAGTTAAGATAAAAGAACTAAATTCTTTTTACTCTAACTTGGCTAAAAATTGACAACTCTCCATCTTGAAAACTGAGCAGCAACGATAAAATAACACTAAAATATGATGCTAATCATGAAGATGTGGTATGAAAAGAATGTAAAGCCATAGTATTTCCTCATTCTCCCACTGGGCTACGTGAAACAAGGTACCAGTGGACGAAACTCTAGACCAAATTAACCTGTCCAGCCCCGACCGGTTTTTTACCCAGCCTACCACCAAGTCCCAACCCATTTTCGACTTTTTGTTTGTTGGCTGAAACCTTTGCTTTTGGTGAGAAACATCGAAAATTCATAGCGAAATCGCGATCCTGAAGTTAGAAATGTTGATACAGGTGTCACTCAACCTTACGTTTTCCTTCTTTTTCAGGGTACCTGGCTAAAGAAAACGAACCATGGAAGTGTTAATTAATTCAAGCCACTTTAAATTACGTATTTATTTTAATTATTTGGTACGAATTTATGTGTGGTACAAATCTATATAGATTTTTACACAATAATATAGGCATTTATAATCATTGTTCACTCACCCAAAACCCCAGTATATGGCACCTTCTTTTACGACATTACCACCTCATCACTTCTGTTTGTTTCTACCTCTTGCTTCTTTGTTTCTTTGTCCTCCACCTCAGGAATCACTTTCACCGTGAATTTGGTCATTGGAGAGACCGTGGGGCAACATACCTTTACTGGCCAGGTTACAGCTAACAGGTGAATTGCCCAGTGTGGGGGGGAGAGGGGGGAGGGGGATTAGGTGGGGCCAGGCAGTATCCCTGCTTGACAGCAGGTAGAGGAAGGTCTCCCACACACGCCTACCAAAAATCACCCACGAATGTTGAAAAATGTGCACACAAAGGGCCTTGTAATTGACTGACGTACGATGAACGTCGTTGGGTCTGTCCATGGAAAAAAGTAGCGACGTGCACCGTACGTCGGTGGGACTCGGCGGGTTAAGTTGAAAGAGTATATTTTCTTCTCTAGTAGGGGGAATTCTCCTAAACTCAAAATTATCTGGTAAGAGGATTTTAACTCATACTTCGTTCATTTTAACTTGGTGGATATTTCGTCATTTTTGCATCGTGTTTCCTGTAACTCACTGACAGAATAAGACAAGGCTACGGCTCAACGTCCTTCCCATTGAACTTCTTCGTGACTGACATCAGATTTTAGGGTCAGTTTCTCATATCAGCGAAATATGCAAGATGGAGAGATGGCCTTTTTACCCCCGGATGAAGTGAACAGTGTACAACTGTAAAGCTGCCCTCTCTTCTTTCTCGGTGCAGAGCCGTAACAAGAGCTTAACACCAGAAAATTGTGCTATACATGAAGTGCTTAAAGTGGGAATGTGCCGCATTGTTGCCTCTATCCACCCATGGGCTACGGAAAAATAAATGTTAAATGAAAATCGCACCAAGATCATTAAAATATTGGGTCAAGTTTACTCTTTACACCCCTATGTCGTGGTGCTGGAGAGGGACGCCTTCACATGGTGGTACCGATATAACAAGTGGCTCAGTTGCCAGATTATGCAAACGTCCTTCAGCTGTCTCCATGTTCCCCTACAGGCAGATGGTGGACTGCAGGAGGAAGGCTATTTCAGCCTGCACTCCAGTGGGTTCATGTTTCAGATGAACCTGAGGCTATAACTACTACTACTACTACCAAAGAGTATAGAGAAAGATTAGAGGAGACAGTCGCGCGAGTCTCTGTGGGAAAATTGTAACTCCGGGAACGGTGGCGCCGCCCAACGGCGGGCGCAGAAATTGTGATATCAGTCGTTTGTGCTGGCTCACATCACATCAATGTTTAATGTGAATGTTAGCATTTACTTGGTTTGTAACAATATCTTCTGCTCCATTATTATTATATACATATATATAACGATGCATTAATTTGGAAATCATACTAAATATTCTGGAGGAGAAAATTAGTAAATAAATACAAATGAGAATGGCACTCGACACTCAGAGCTCATACCTCTCGACTCGACACAGTGACCTCTGTCTGGTTTACATCTTCATTTAAATCTGCTGGCACTAAATCAGGTGTCATTCAAATGGGTGAGATGTAGGGAGTAAATAAATATCTCAGGCCAATCTATTAAGAAATTGAAACTCTCCATTGCAAACTGACATTTTATTATTAGCCCACTGCACTGCTCAGCCTTCTCACATTTTTTTTCTACGGTTGACATTAGCTTTATTCGGACTTGAAAAGTTACTGCTACTCAGGATATACTCCAAGTAATGTATATCAAAATGAGATATTACTCAACCTGAACAATATATTAGCAATATCACTGTATGTCTATTAGAAAGCATTTTCTAGAAGTTAGACTGGGATAACATAACAATATACATAGATGGAGAAAAGTTTAATCATTTAAGGTTTGCAAATGAAAAGTCCTAATTTTAGAAACAGCAGAGACGTTGCAAGAAATATTAAATCATCTTTGTAGAGAAAATCTCAGAATAGGGCTAAAGATGAACTGGGGTCAGAGCACACCAAAGAGCGTCATCAAAATAGGGGAAGAAACTCTTGAAGAAGTTAAGGAGTCCAGTTTCTTGGGGCAATCATTAAACCTAACGAAAGACCATGAAGGTGAAATAAAAAGATGTATTACAATTGGATGGAAAGCTTTTGGTAAACAAAGAAACATCATGAAAAGTAGGTTACCAGTATGTAAGAATGAAAAACATACAGTTAAACGCATAATCCCAGCCATGAAGTTCATGAAGAATAACCGATGGAGCAAGAGGGTAAACTGGACACCACGATATCACAAGTGTAGCAGGAAAAAAAAAAAAAACAGACAGGAGGTGGAGATGAAACAGGTTACTTTGCAGGCAAAACCTGGCAGATTTTAGCTCAGTCTAGGAATCCATGGAGAAGGTTGGGGAGGCCTTTGTTCAGCAGTGGATTCTAAATGGACTTTGATGATCATTGCAACACTGTTCACAGTCGTACAAACTCAAGCAAATTCGTTATGGACTTCTAGCACAGCATAACAAGTTGTGCAAGCACGACACACCTCACCCACGCCTATAGCAATTATTCTAGTGTTGGTAAATACTGATTAACCCGTCCAGTCCCGACTGGTTTTTTTACCCAGCCTACCCCCAGATCTCGATCGATTTTCGACTTTTTTTTTCTTTGGCGAAACCTTCGCTTTTGGTGAGAAACATCAATAATTCACAGAGAAATCGCGATCCTGAGGTAAAAAAAAAAAAATGATACAGGTGTCACTCAACCTTACGTTTTCCTTCTTTTTCAGGGTACCTGGCTAAAGAAAACGAACTATGGAAGGGTTAACTAATTCAAGCCACTTTAAATTACGTATTTATTTCATTTATTTGGTAGTCTATATTGGTTTTCACACAATAATATAGGCATTTATAAGCATTGTTCACTCACCCAAAACCCCGATATATGACACCTTCCTTTACAACATTACCACCTCATCACTTCTGTTTGTTTCTACCTCTAGCTTCTTTGTTTCTTTGTCCTCCACCTCAGGAATAATTTTCACCACGAATTTCGTCGTTGGAGAGACCATGGGGCAACATCCCTTTACTGGCTAGGCTACTGCTAACAGGTGATTGCCCGGTGTGGGGGAAGGGGGGGTTAGGTGGGTCCAGGCAGTATCCCCGCTTGACAGCAGGTAGAGGAAGGTCTCCCACATATGCCTACCAAAAATCACCCGCGAATGTTGAAAAATGTGCACACAATGGGCCTTGCAACTGCATGACATACGATGCACGTCGTTGTGTGTGTCCGCGGAAAAAAGTAGCGACGTGCATAGTACGTCGATGGGACTCGGCGGGTTAAAGTCCGCTGTAACGGCGCAACTAACTTCAACTTAAGAGTTTCAACAACTAACCCTGTGAACCTTTGAACTTGTGTTTCACCTTTTAAACACGAAAGACATTACCTCCACAATTAAATCAGTTACTTTGGGCACCCATCTCTTTGACCTAAAAGTTAACAGCTCTCAGTAACCATAGTAGTCTATAGAGGAAAATGAAAAATAAAATAGCATGAACAACATAAAAAGAGCCTGATACCCTAGAACAACGCTCAGTAACCACCTGTAGTGTCTAGTTAAAACACGGTGAATTAAATACCAAACCAACAATGAGAGGATATCCAACCAGATCGACATTTCTGATAATTTCATCAGTATGAACTTAGTATAGATAAAATGTCATTGACAATATATCACTCATCTTTCCTTGTCCTTTGGGAGTCGAAAAAAAAATAATAATACCGGCCCATTATGCGTAGAATTTCTGCAAGTAATAGCAGCACAGAACTGCCTGCCGGCATTCTCCAGCCCTGTTTCCGCGCCCGCCACTTGATCGCCTAGAGCTACAAGGGGATGGTGAGACTGTCCCCTCTTATCTTTCTCTATACACTTTGCTACTACTACTACTACCAACCTTAACACTATCACTACTACTACTACCTTTAACACTACCACTACTACTACTACTACTACCACCACCAACAACCTTAACACTATCACTACTACTACCACCCTTAACACTACCACTACTACTACTACTACTACCACCACCACCACCCTAACTACTACAACTACTAAATAGAGTCGTATGTTACGTGGCATACTAGGCTTCGTAGCACCTCTTCCATAGCGATTTATTTTTCCTATTACTATCTGTCTTTTGTCAAATCCCTTAATCCCGTAAAGGGTGGCCACAAACAAATCGCCTCCATGTCGCCCCGTTCCCCTGCCATTTCACTGCCCTCCCCCCCCAGCTCACACACACACCCTCTCTCATATACCTCTCCACACCATCCCTCGATCTCACACTTCTCCTTCCACTCCCCCCCTCCACCTCACGCACATACACTCTCCTCGTTGGTCTCCCGCTTCCATCCTCTCCAAATGGTCAAACCACCTCAACGTATTTCTCCTAAAGCTTTCTATCACATCCGCATCCACACCACAATGCTCCTTCACTTCCTCAATTGTCAGTCCGTCTCTCTGTATAACTCCTCATGCTTCTCTCAGATAACTAATTTCCATTACTCTCACTCTAACTTGTGTCTTCCAAAAAGGTCCACGCTTCATTCCATACGTTATAGTTGCTATCATAATACTATCATACTGTTACTTTTTACTTATATGCACACATCTCTATATCTTATCATTGATTTCAAAGAACGAGCAACTTTTCTTTCTTGTTGTACCCTTTCAAGCACTTCATCCTTCAAACTTCCATCCTGACTCATAACCCTATCCAAGTACTTAAATGAACTCTAATTTTCCATTTCCTCATCATCCAACATCACTGTACATTCAGTGACTTCATTTCCTTCGAAGACCATAACTTTACTCTCCTCTACATTCACCTTTACATTCTTCTTACACACTCTCCCAAACTCATCTAACAATACAGTATCATCTGCAAAGAACAGTACAGGAAGTTTCCACACGCTTCCCTCTTTCCCAACAGCCACTCCAATATCCACTGCCCTACCTTGTATCTCTTTTATAACCCCATCCTTATACAGATTGAACAACCATGGAGACATGACACATCCTTGTTTCAATTCAGCCTTCAGATAGAAAAATTCTTGCAGTTCACTGTCCACATTGTAGCTTTAGCACACTCATACATCCTCTTCACGGTATTCAACAACTTCCCATTTACTCCATATACTCTTAATATTTTCCACATTCCTTGTTTATCCACTGTCATATGCTTTCTCCAAATCCATAAGGCCGTATACAACTTCTTTCACATCTCTAGAAACTTTTCCACGAAAGACCTATGGATGAACATCTGATCTACACAGCCTATTCCTTTCCTACAACCTCCCTGTTCTTCTCCAACTAATTCATCTGTTATTTCCCTAACTCTATGAATAAGTATCCTACCATACACTTTTCTTATTACACTAATAAGACAAATGCCCCCATGATTACCACATCTTTCTCCCTTTTTCCTTTGTACAGCGGCGTAATTATACCTGACTTTCTATCCTTCGGGATTCTATCTTCCTCCCAGGCCAATATGTCACTATCTAGCCCCCATGCTTCACCATTTTTCCATACAGTCCATCAATTCTTGGGGCTTTCCGGATTCTGACTTCCTTCATTGCCTCCTCTTCTTCCATCCTACTGATTTCTTCCTCCCTTCTCGCTTCACTCCATCTCCCAGGCATTGCTCAGCCACTTATATTTCTTAAGGTACTGACTCCATCTGCTCACTTTTTTCTCCCTTCTGCACTAGTAATCTATCATTTTTGTCTTTCACCCTCCTACTAACTTCTTTATCACCCTGTCTAACGCTTTTTACCTCCTTCCAGAACATTTTCTTTCATGCCCTCCACTTTACACTTAAATACCTTCCAAATCATTAAATAATTTTTTTTTGCTTTTTAAACCGTTTGAATGTCCATGTAGCTTGGATGAGTGCCATACAGGAGGGTATTCAGGTGTAACAAACAGAAGAAATCGCTATAAAGGAAATGCTGCGAAACCTCGGCCTGATGATTATGTTTAATTTCGAAAAGTAATTTCTCGTATTATTAGTCTCTCTCTCTCTCTCTCTCTCTCTCTCTCTCTCTCTCTCTCTCACCGGATGACACTGGGAAGTCGCGCAGGACTTCAGCAGGGGCGGCGAGGGAAGCGAGGAGAGAGATGCAGAGGCAGTGTTGTGTGTGTGAAGGCGCCATGGCGAGTGACCACACCTGCCCCGCCACACCACTACCACACCTTCACAAACACCAGCACCTTATAGCCGGCACCAGGGGGCTTGGCGCAGGCGTGTGAGAGGGAGAAAGAGGAAGAGGGAGAGAGAGAAGGGGGAGAGGAGACGGGTACGGAGGGTGAGGAGGAGAGGGAGGATGTGGGCGTGGCGAGAAGGGCAAATTCACGAACGAACACATAAGGTTAATTTCCTGTTGTGAGATGATTATTATTACCATTTATTGTTATTATTGTTACTGATGGTAGTAGTAGTAGTAATAGTAGTTGAAGTAACAGTAGTAGTAGCAGCAGCAGCAGTAGCAGCAGTAATGCTAGTAGTAGATGTACTAGTAGTCGTAGTAGTAGCAGCAGTAGTAGTTGAGTGATTGAGGGACCTTTGTATGACCGGTATCTCCACCACCCAGTCATGTCAGTGCCACCACGTGAAGGCGTCCCTCTCGCCACATGAGTGACAAAAAATCCTCAACAAACACGAATCCCAATTTAACAGCCGTACCAAGAGGATGTTTGTATAACCAGACAGGTGAGCCGCCTAGTTACTGTATATCGGTGCCACCACACGAAGGCGTCCCTCTCCAGCGCCAGTAGAGTGAAAACAATAAATTAAATAGCTGAACGATTACTGCTGACATTTTCTTGATTGCCTGGTGCAAATGTGATCTTGTTTTGGGCCACAGGAGCCAAAACAACCACCACATCAACTCAAAGGCTGACATTCGTATGCAAACAGCCAATATCGTGACGGGTTATATATTTATGGAACAACTGCTGGGTATTTGATGGGGTGGGTTAGCCTGCATACCACGTTTTAGAGTGCGTTCAGCAGCGGGGTCCAGCAGCCACACCCTAACACTTATAATGGGTTTAACTCCTTCAGTCCGAGAACGTATCACTTCTTTTAATCCTGCTGCAACCAAGCAATTATAATTTATAGACGTTACTATGACTACTACTAATGCTGCTACTGGCACTATTACTGCTACTACAACTACTACTACTTCGACTACTACTACTGCTACTACTACTACTACTACTACTGCTGTTGCTGCAGCTGCTGCTACTACTACTGCTTCTACTACCACTCCTTCTACTACTACTGCTGCTGCTACTACTACTACTACTACTACTACTACTACTACTCCGTTCTGGACTATATTAAGCATCTGCTGATGTATACCAAGTTTCAGTAAAGGTATGGAGATTTGCATGGTGAGAAATTAGCATGGACGCTACAAGTCCTAAAAAATATTTAAGACAGATGTGCTTCCTAGGCTGCTGTTTGTGTTTACCTGTCATGGCGGGTTCGCCAGATCAGTGAAAATTTTGTATATTGTTTACACTGAGGACATACCTTCAAGATTAATTATTTAGTTGTATGAACAGTCTATGAGAGACGATGTGAAGTTTTCCCAAAAAATAATGGCGGAAAAATTTATAGTGAACAGCTTATTGTGTTTTGTAACATCAGCTAAGAAGGACTATCCTTGTGAAAGTATCTTTGATGTTGTACATTCATTTTACTCACATGATGTTATTAAGAAAGCTAAAGAGACATTATGTAATTTACTTAATGAAGATGTGAGCTGGATGCGAGACCCCGAGAAAGTCCAGAAAGACTTAAGAGATGTGCTTGACTTTCATGAGCGCTTTATGAAAGATAATATGAATGTTCACTTCGTAACTGACTCCCATAAAATGATGCCACCTGTGGGCATGGAAGTGCTGGCGCCAATACTACAGATACTTGTGGCTGAGACTAATAAGATAAATGAGATGCTGCCAAAAATATTTGATATAAAAAGTGAAGTAGTCAATACGGCTGATACAGTAAGGGAAATGAAAATTGAGATGACTGATCTTAGAAAGAAGTTCTCTAGTGCTATATGTGGCATGGAGGAGGTCACTAGAGACATTACCCTCAATGAAGCTGACATATTAGATTTTACATCTCTTAGAAAAACGTCCTCTGATGAACCTCGACCAGGTATGTCCTCAGAACGACAGGGAGTAGCAATCGGGACAACAAACCGAACTTGTGCTGATGCGGTCTGTACTAATCAGGAAGATGGAGTCAGGGATGCTGTTGTGGGGAGGTGTGAGCGTGGTGATACGTGGATGAACAGAGAGGAAGGAGTTCATGGCTGGAGGAAAAATGAAGAGACTGGCAGTGAAGTGCTGATGGACATACAGCAAGGCAACAAAGGCGCAAGGACAAGGAGAGGAGGTGAGAGTGAAGGGTTGAAACATCTTCAGAGGGGAGTGGGAGGAAGTGTGGGTGTGCGGGGTGGTGCTGGGGTGGCGGTGTGCAGCAGTCCAGCACCCTGCGTTTCTGACCCTCGTACTGGGGCCATCACCAAGGGTATGAGCCTCATCCTTCCATCTCAACGTTTGAAATCACCTGATGGGAATGTAGGTAATGAGAATCCATGGACGACTGTGCAAAGGAAGGGTGACAGGCGGAGGGGGACAAATAGAATTTCTGGAGTTAGAGGATCAAGGAAGTGTGATGGCACAACCTTTAAAGCAGCAAAGAGGTTTGTTGATGTATATATTGGAAGAGTGGATTTAGAGGTAAAGGCTGAAGATATTCAACAGCATATCAGAAGTGTTTGTGGTGTTGAAAGCTCAGTGAGTGAAATAAATATTAGGTCTGATGAGCATAGAGCGTACAAAGTTAATGTTAATATACTGGATAGAGATAAGTTATTTGATTCTGAGTTATGGCCGGAGAATATTATTGTTGATAAATTCTATAATAGATCTACGAATATTATGAGGAACACTGATGCTGTTTAGTTTCTTATTAGTGTAGCTAGTTTATTTTTTATTTGTAATTCCCCTTTTCTTTTTTAATCTTTTTAGTGTATTTTTATTTTTTATTTTTAAATCCTCTTTTATTTTTTAATATATACCTACTTTTTTATTCATTGATATTTTCCAATCTTTTTTTATTGTATTTCTTTATACTGTGACTTTACAGATACTGTATATATTTACTCTGCTGAGCTTAATAAGAATACTTTTTTTTTTTTTTTAATACTGATCCTGCAGCTACAGTATGTTGAGGATCTGTTCATTTAATTGCTGTTCTCTAAAAAAGAATATTAATTTAGTAAGAGAACTAACAACTTCTGGTTATGATTTTGTTTTTTTACAGGAAACTTTTATTACTGAGGAAAAGTTAGGTATTCTTGGCTGTATTGATGAAAACTATGATGCTGTAGGTGTGGGTGCTACTTTATCTGAAAAGTCACTAACATCAATGGCTGGAAGACCAGAGGGAGGTTTGGCAATTCTGTGGAAAAAAAACAGTCATTTTAAAGTCAATAAGATTGTCTTAGAGAATAGAGCAATACTAATTAATATCAAAATTCATGGAAGGGATGTTATTCTGGTCAATGTTTATTTAAACAGTGATCTGTGGGAGCCTTCCACATTAAATAAATACTTAGAATCTCTGTCCATGTTACAGGATTTTATAAATACTTTTTATTATGGTGCTTTTTATATAATAGGGGATTTTAATGCAGATCCTCTCTCTGGGAGAGCTTGGGATAACCTGTCTAATTTTATGCATAAGAATTCCCTGGTTTGCTTTGATGTGGATCAACTTAACCTTGGTACATTTACATTTGTTGGATATGGCAACTCTTCTTGTAGGTGGATAGATCATATCATAGGTGAAAACTATAAAGACATTGATGTTTGTCATATTAAAGTTTTAAATGAGATAAATGGGTCAGATCACTTACCCCTTCATTTCTGTTTAAATTTTAAAGGTGCCTTGTTTCCCTCAGTAGAGGGTAAGTTTAATATAGAAGAAAATTCTGAACCCTTTGTAAATTGGAATAAGTTAAACAATAATGACCTGATGTATATTAGTGAAAATGTAAATAGAATCCTTATGGAGATATGGGACCTTCCTATAATTAATTGTATGAAGATAGATTCCCGCAATCCTGAACCTTTGAAGGAAATTGATAATTTTTACTCTGCAATTGTTCAGAGTGTCAATGAAGCTACTTTGAAATATAAAACAAAATCTATTAAACTGAATAAATATAAGGTTATCCCAGGTTGGAACAGGAGAGTGAAACTGTTACATAACATAGCTAGGAAGAAGTACTTGTACTGGGTGGAAAATGGCAAGATGAGGGACACACCAGATCATGATGCCATGCTGACTACTAGAAGAGACTTTAAAAAAGCCTTAAATGAATGTAGAAAAAATGAGCAAAGCGAAATTGGTGATTCAATAACTCAGAAATTTTCTGTAAAAAATAAAGCACAAATTCTGGAAAGAAGTTAAGAGACAAAAAAGATGTACTAAGCGTGCTGGTGTGATTGATGGGAACACTAATAACTCTGAAATAAAAGAAATTTTTGTGCAAAAATTTTTACTGGGTCAAGCAACACTGAATGCAAATGAGGAAACGGAATTTACTGAGAAGTTAAAAACAGCTTGGCTCATGAGGAAAAAATTTAGTTTACGAACTTCTAGTATTTCCTTAAAGATCATTGAAAAACTGAATTATGGCATGGGTCATGATGGTATTCACTCAATTTTTTTAAAAACTGCCTCAGATTCTTTTTTGCAATTCCTAGCTCATTTCTACAATTTATGTTATAGTCACTGTTATTTGCCTGAAGAATTATTAAAAGGCAATATTACACCCATTCCAAAGGATAACAAAAATGTTACTGAATCCTCTAACTACAGGCCAGTAATGCAGTCCTCATGTCTACTAAAAATATTTGAATCCCATATTTTGGATATACTGAAGGAAAAGCTCAGTATTGATTGCAGACAGTTTGGCTTTCAAAGTGGTTGCTCTACTACAGATGCATGTTTTTTATTAAAAGAAGTTATGTATAAATATGTTAAGATGAAACAAGCAGGTTTTGCCACATTTGTGGACCTGAGTAAAGCTTTTGATAGTATTAATTATTTTGTATTAGGGAACAAGCTGTTATATTCAGGTCTTCCTCCTGATATAGTTCTTATTATTTTACATTATTTGAGAAACCAGAAAGCAAATATTAAATGGCAGAACTACATGAGTTTATACTATTATATTGAGAATGGTGTTAGGCAGGGTGGTGTTCTTTCTCCATTCCTTTTTCGTTTTTATATTAATGATATTATTAAAGAGATTGGGGATATGGAGACTGGCTGCAGTTATGGCTTTTGTAAAGTAAATATTATAGCATATGCTGATGACCTGGTTCTGTTGGCTGCCTCACAAAAAGATATGGATGCTCTATATAGTATGCTCTGTACAAAAATTGCTGAGCATAATCTGCTGATTAATCAAGATAAGTCAAAATGCATGATTTTTAGTAAGTTGAATAAGTTTAATGTTAACAGTATTAGTCTTAATGGTGATAGACTGGAAGTTGTTAAATGTTTTAAATATCTTGGACATTTTATTTCATTTGATTTTAAGGACAGTAAAGATGTTGAGTTAAGACTCAACAATTTTTATGCTTCTTTCAATTCAGTTTTTAGAGATTTTAAAGTTTTAAATAAGGATGCTTTGCTTTTTTTATTTAAGTCCTATTGCTGTCCAGACTATGGATTATGCTTGTGGAATAACAGGGCAACTTTTAGATCTTCTATCTTTAGGGCATTTAATATTGCATATAGTAATGCTTTAAAGAAAATATGTGGGGTACCTGTTTTTGCCAGCAGTCATTTAACTGCTTTAAACTGTAGCCAGTTTTTACTGAAGCACCTAACTGCTCTAACTCAGGCTAGGTATTATAAAAGGATGAAAATTTCTACCAATCCAATACTCAGGTTGAATATTCCATACTTTAAGGAGGGATTGTTTATGCAACATGTTCGTACTATATTAAAAAATGACTATTCAGTAGATGTAAATAGTGAGGACCTGGATGTGATAGCCTCCCACTTGACTTGGGTCCAGAGACATGAGGACAGGCGTGGGCCATGTGGTTATTATGGAAATTAAGTCATTATGCTCCTTAGCTAGTGTTAAATGGAATCCTGAATTTCCTCATATTTTTAAAATCATATATATGTAATATGTAATTTTTAACTGATATTTTTAAAACTTTTAATAGCCTAATGGCTTTTTAGATTTTTTTTTTTTATACTGTACCTTTTTTATTTTTATGGATGCTAGCTTTTGTATTGTATATGGACCATTTTATTTCTTATGGCTGCTGGCTTTTATGTTTTCATGTGGACCTTCCTTTTTTTTATGGTTGCTAGCTTTTATATTTTATTTGGACCTCTTTATTCTTTATGGCTGCTAGCTTTCATATTTTATTTGGGCCTTTATATTTTGTTATGGTTGCTAGCGTTTATATTTGAACATTTTTATCTTTTATGGTTGCTAGCTTTTATATTTTTATATTTTTATGGCTGCTATTATTAGACCTCTTTATTTTGTATGGCTGCTATCTTTAATATTTTATCTAGACTTTTTATTTTCTATTGATGCAGTCTTTTGTACTTTACTTGGACCTTATTATTTTTTAATGATGCTGGCTGTTATATTTTATATTTTATTTGGACCTTTTGTATTGTTTACTGGTGCTAGCTTTTATATTTTACCTAGGACTTTTTAACTGTAGTGGTGATAGCTTTTATTTTTTACATTGGACAGTTTATTTTTTACTTTGGACATTTAGAAAAGGGAAAATTACGGATGCTGTTTTTTTTTTTTAATAGGATACTAATGTGTATGTGCACAACGATGCCCTCAGGTCTTCTATTATGATTTTTGCTTTTTTATATAACTGTACAGTACACCACCTATGATGTAATGTGCTGCTGCTGTTGTTGCTGCCTTTATGATGAAATGTATTACTGTTTTTTCTATGTATCGAGAGATACGAAATAAAGCTGATTGATTGATTGATTGATTGATTGACTACTACTGCTACTACTACTGCTACTACTACTACTAATGCTGCTGCTGCTGCTGCTGCTGCTGCTGCTGCTGCTGCTACTACTACTACTACT
>JAGKTI010010854.1:15483-27655 GCA_018397915.1 Birgus latro
TGCTACTACTACTACTACTACTACTGCTACTACTACTGCTTCTACTACTACTCTATCTACTACTGCGACTCTTCTAGCTAAACTTGCTTCATCTTAGCTTGGCCGGGATTTTCGTCATTCTGCAGTTTTTTTTTTTTTTTTTTCAACTGCCCATTGGAAGAGAAAGACATTCCTACGGCTCAACATCCATTACATAGCACATACTCGTGACTAGCAGCATATTCTAGTACTACGGTAATCTCTTGTCATCACCCGCCTTTACCAAGCCGGATCGATAATGTTTTTGCCGCGTCTATGTGTGTGTGTGTGTGTGTGTGTGTGTGTTACCATTACATCTAATGAACGGCTTGAGCTATCAACATGAAACCTTCAGGCATCAAGATATAGCCAAAATCTTGAACAAGTTCGAAAATAGACACTCGGGGTTAAGGTCAAGGTCAACAAAATGGCAGCCAAAGGTCAATTAGATTTTATCGCCTGCCATTAGCACCATTATATCTCATGAACGGCTTAAGATGTCCCCCGGACCCCCCCGGGAGGTGTGCCGCCATCCGGCCCCTCCCGGGTGGAGCAGCCATTCGACAACCCCCCCCCCCTTGGTGTGGAGGCAGTGCTTGTAACTAGGGGTGGGCGTATCGATACCAAAATATCGATACTTTCGATACCAGCTACTTAAGCTCAAGTATCGATACCAATGCCTTGGTATCGATACTTCGATTACTGAGAAAAGTGTTCAAATTTGGCTATTTCAAAAAAAAAGAAAAAATTTAGTAATTTCAAAATACATATAAATAATCATTATTTTGAAAGGCAGTTGTAATATTTTTGCGTCTGGCAGCCCAGTGTCTTTGTCTCCTGTCGTACAGCATCAACGGGCGACACGGCCGTGTCATTGTTGCCCCTAGGCTTTTGATTAGTGAAATGGCCCATAAAAAACGAAGTGTGGTGTGGCTTTTCTTTGATGAGATTGAAGACAGTGTCAGTCTTGCTGCATGTCAGATATGCTCAGTCAAACAGCACAGTCAAAACACAAGCAACATGTTCAAGCACTTAAGACTGAAGCATCCTGAAGCATTTTCTGAAGCTGAAGAGAAAAGAAGGCAAGCTACGACCTCGAAGGCATCTTCCAGCCAATCAGCCAGCCTAGGCAGACAACCATTTTTGAGAGTTTCAAAAGCAAAGGGAAATACCCAGGTTGGTTGAGGGTACCATATATTTGTCATAAATTATTAATTACTTTATTGTCTATGTGTATGTGTTTAGTTTGGTTAAGCACATTTGTACTAATTACAGACAGAATATTTAATCTCATGTTAATTGGGTAATGTTTACGGTCGCATCATCGGATGTAAAAAGGTATATATTTTTCATCTAGAAGGAAATGTTGCTTTCTTTCCTTTTTGTCCATTATAGCGTACTCTGTAGATCAGCTTGTATAATTTACTGCATTTAATTTTGCTTTCAGTTATTGTTTTTTTAAATTAATATTTCAGTCATGCAACATAGTCTTAATGTAGGGGCGCAATACAAACAATCTGTTTTTTGTTACAATGAATAACACTTATGTATTTAGGAAAAAAAATCATGTAATAAAATTTGGCATAGTTGTTTCCACTTATCTTTATATTTAGATTAAAAAAAAAGTTTGTTTAATATAATCCTTTTATCTGAGCAAATGCTTTGAAGTAATAGGTTACAGACCGATATTTGAAAAAAAAAAAAAAATATGGGGGGGGAGCAAAGGTCGAGGTATCGGTATCGGTAATCGATGCCACCGATACTAGTCCAAAAAATAATCGGTATCGTATCGATACGAAATAGCTGGTATCGCCCATCACTACTTGTAACTTGTACAACAGCATATTCTGGCGGGCGATTAGCTTTCGGCTCCCTAATGCTTTTCTTTGAATACAAATCAGAATTGAAGATAGGACGATGGCAATTTTAGGTCAAATTATAGTAAAATAAACATATTAATGTGGAAGTTATGGAAGATCTAGCCCCTCCAGTTCTCAAAGTCTCCTCTAACATTTAGAAAATCGTCTGATATTAAGTTAAATTATAAACTCCTAATTTCTAAGCCTTCGACAGACAGAATTTCTCATTACTGAAAGAAATCGTCTTGTTAGCCTGAAGGAAATATCTAGATTAACTAATAACACAGACAGGTTTACTCTATATTTTTTGTTGTTAAATTCTGTGACTGATACGATATTACTGAGTTAAAAGAAAGATGCAGGTGTGTTTGATTAAATATCCCAAATGCACCAAATACTGGGAGTTCGAAAGGGTCACCTTCCCGTTGTGGCACCGATATAACTGGGTGGATCCACTGCCCCTTGCACTAACGTCCCTCGTATCCCTCCCTCCGTCCCCTCGAAATGAGGATGGAGTACTGCGGCGAAGGGTAACTTCAGTCTGCAGTCCACCGGGTTCCCGTTACAGATGAACCTGGGGTTGCAATTACTACTATACTGCTACTACTACTAATAACGATACTGCTGCTGCTGCTGCTGCTGCTGCTCGGGCTGCTACTGCTGCTGTTGCTACTGCTAGTACTGCAGGAACAACAATCGAGGAAAGATCGCTCTACTAATGCTACTACGACCACTACTACTACTACGACTACTTCAGTTACGGAGAGAGTCAACCCTTTCATTCCGCTGACGTATTTCTTGTTTTATTCTGGCAACATGCAGATGATTTTATTCAGCTTGAGAGAGACTTTTCGTGCCGGAGGGGTTACATTCAGTCTTCACTAACCCCTCCTCTGCCAGATTTCCTTCCTTGGCTTAACAAAATCGTCTGGAGATAACAATAATAAAGCATAAAAAAAGTCATCGAACTGAAAGTCCACTGTCGTGCGAGTCGCGTTCGATATTCTTTTCACCTTAACTTGGCTCAGATATTCGTTCATTTGCAGTTTATTTTATGTAACAATAGCAGAAAAAGACGATGTCATGACAATGCATCATTTCCATAGCACTGCATCGTGGCCAGTATCATAGTTTAGCGTTAATTTATTGCTACAACTGGTTGCTTAAGATGGTGAGGTTCCTGTTCACCTCCTGCATTTTCTCTCTCTCGTCTTGACATATACTGTACATAGTGTGAATTAGTACCATACGAGAGAATAATTAGATGCAATGTGCAGAAAAAATGGGTATGGAAGAGGTGTTAAGGAATCCCCAAAGCCACTTAGAAGGCAACCTATAAGGCAGTCCATATATAACACTTCTCTAACACTCTGCTTGGCGATTTCTTGTGTGTTGCGGGGACGATTCAGTTAGCGTTAGGTCTCTCCTGCCTCCTTTATTTCTTGCTCCCAATGCCTCACCCATGCTCACACAAGCAGACTTAGCCATCCCCGCAACACAAAATACTGCCAGTTGACTAGTGGAGCGCAATTTACAGATCACCTTGACAACGTTTAGATATTTAACGTGTAAATGAATTATTATGGACGTAAGACGATATTATCCACTTAAAGATTAATTTTTCACCCTCTAGATGTAAAAAATAAATAAAAGCTGGAAATTAAGATTGCCAAGAGATTTACAGATTTCTGAAACCTGTAAACAACTCCACTGGAAACTCTCTTGGTAGTATCTTACATGGGGACGGCTCAGTCGGCTATAGTCGGTTTCAGCGAATCTGACGCACTGATTTTGCCAGCCGAGGACAGGTGAAATTCGTAACATTCCCCAATGCTCTCGTTCCATCGTGTTTGAACGTGCACCAAATTGACTTTTTATTCCAACCAAAACTCATTTATTTGTAAGATACCGGAATTAAAGCATTTTTATCGTTAATGATAAATATATATATTTTGAATTATTAGAGATAAACCTGAACGACAGTGATAACAAAACTAAGTAAAATCGCAACTGGACGCATGCGGACAACAGTCAGCGACTGATTTATTTATTTGTCATTTCATTATGTTTGATATCGTTCACACTGCACTTGGTTTATCATACCAGCATAGTTCAGCTATAATTTTCTCATGGGGTTTACTCTTATCTTACGTTCCTTTTTTCCACCATTAACAAAAATTCAGTTCATCGTACACTGATGTAATCCATTACTTTCCCGGCTCCTCTCGGTCGAAGGGACAAAGATAAGCTTGAGGAGAAGGAGCATGGTGGCCAGGGATAGAGTGTCCGTCTGTCTGGCTGTCTGTCTCTTATAATACTTATGAAAATATTCAGGAAAATCAAACACCAAACTTATTCATGTAAGAAATAATTTTACTGAATCTGACTATGAATACAATCATTAATGCAGAATTTTAAAGCTACTGTTACATATGAATGTAGAGAAAATGTATATATACAGTATAGTAAGAATAGAATGTATTGGCCCCAGTGAGGTGGTGTGTGTGTGAGTGTGTGTGTGCTTACTCAAATCATTATTATTAGATGATAAGCTAAGCGTATCTAGGGTAAGGTTGTGTATTAGTAGAGGAGGTAATGAAGGACATGGTGTAGACTGTATACTATGATACTGTGTAGTAGTGGTGGGAAAATCATTCCAGCCTTCACAGGACCTCGGAATCACCTTGCTATGAACGTCTGAATTCCCGCTAACTGTGTCCTTATGCGGTTAGTTTCGTTATCAGTGTCGTTCAGATTTATCTCTAATAATTAAAAAGGCACATGTTTATCACTAAAGATATCATTGCTTTAATCTGTATCTGTATAATCCGGTACCTTACAAATACTGTATATGAGTATCGGTTGGAATGGATTTTGCCACCAGAGGGCCGGATATCAACAAATCATTGCTGTGTGCGGCTCATATTCCTGCTTTTTCCGCTGTTTTTGCCTTCCAACACCCTTCTGTCGTTGCAGGGAGCAACATAAAGGTCCAGTGCTCACTTCACCAGTGGTTGTGTTTTTTGGGTTTTGGACAGCCTGTAGTTTGGGGGGAAAATTCAGTGCGGCAGCCGGGGCCCCCCTGGTCGGGTTTTCTCGTTTCTGTGCATGCGCAGTACGACCTGTGTGACGTCATGGACTTCCCCTGCTACCATTGGTCTATACTGTCGTGCTTGTGAAGCTGATGCCACGCTCACCATGCTACCTGCCTAGGTGCGCAGCATCAGCATGGAGTACTCAGGCCCTGCCACACTAGAGGACATTGAGGCTGATCTGGCGCTGAGTGAGGAGGATGAGATGTATCAGAGTGATTGGCCACAGCTACCACAAAGCAGCAGCAATGTCTCGTTAGCTGGGGAAGTAGCTACTGAACCAGCACTATCTGTACCTGCCGCATCTCACCCAGTCAGCCAGGCATCTTCCTCTGCCAAGCGTCCTGTACATAACACCTCGGATAGCAACAGTGAGCCTTCATCCCCTGCTGCCAAATCCTCCTAGCGGCAAGAGACTTCTCGTCCCCTGCAGGGAGAAACTGGCCTTGGATCAAACACTCCTCGTCCCCTGCAGCTTGTTCATTCCCCCCCAAGTTTCACCAATGCTTCCTGCCTCTATTCCTCCAGCATTCGCTCCCAGGGCTGACTACATCAAGCTTTTATTCAAAGACAACCCAACTGTGGACATCAAACTTCGATGGCTGTCTGAGGTAAACCGTGCTTTTCACCTTGACCGCACCCAAGCGGAGGTTAAGATGTCTGCAATCACATCCCGTTTTGTTTACATCTCCAGACATCGCAAGGACATCATAGATAGTGTAACTAAAGAAGAGTTCCTAGCCCTTTCTTTGGAAATTCAAGACTCACCTGAGAGGCCCCGCAAGTTTCCTATTTACCTCCTTACACGTTATCCTGTCTGTACTGATTCCAACTTGGCCAAGGAGCTGCCAGGTATCTACTCAGCCCGACGTTTCTACCAGAATGGCACTCCTATCAACCGGTTGGTAGTCACATGGAGCCTTCCTCACCCACCACCACCAACTGTCACCTTCAGCTTCCTTCCCTGCCTCCCACCTTGTGAGTTTCGCAAGATGAAGGACGAGCAACCGTGGTGCTTTCGATGCTGGGGCATTGTTCACATCTACCGGAACTGTTCTGCACCAGAAAAGTGTGCATGGTGCTCTGGCCTACACGACTCTCGGACGTGTCCTCACCGACCCCCTCCACCTGCTTATGATACAACCTCGATGCAACCCAACTCACCACATCCAGATACCTTGCACTGGAAATGTCCCCGATGTCATCAAGAAGGATGTGTGGCACGGCTGCACTAGACGTCGGGCAATCTCTGCCCCCGTTGCCAAGGATGGGGCTCCACTAGCATCACCACCACCACCACTACGCACTGCTGCTCCTCCTGCCTCCACTATCGGTTTGGATTCAGCTGCAGTCACCGAACTTCGTGATGCTGTTGCCACTCTCAGGACTCGGATTCCTTCATTCATGACACGTTTCAATGCAATAGAAGCCCGCATTGATGACTTGGTTAGCAACCAAGCCACACTTGAGACAACATTAAATTCACTGGTTGAATCACAGCGAGTCATCATTACGACTGTCACCACCCTTACGGAAAAGCTGGACTCAATTGTCACTTCCATTGGACGACTGGCTGCTCCCAGCAGGGAGTCTTCCCCTCGTGGCACACCGCATAGCACTTCTCATGCCACCACCACTCCCTCATTTGGTCTCCGCAAACGTAATGGCAAAGTTCGGTAACATGGCACAACTGCATGTCATCTCTTGGAATGCTTGTGGTGTTACGAACCGGTCTAAACTTACTGCACTCAAAGGACATGTATACAGTCACCACCCAGATATCATTCAGGAATCCTTTGTTGGTCTTGCGCATCTCGAAATAGAGGCACCCACTCTCAGTGGTTATATTTCTTATGTCCATCGAGTCAGGAATGGACTTGTCACGTATGTTCACTCCTCCATCCAGCACCGTTTCCTCCAAAGCTCTGTAAATGACGAGACAACCTTCCAGTTTCTTGAGGTCACCATTGGAAGGGGCACAGTTCGGGTATGCAATGTGTATTCTGTGCCAGGCAGGTTGCATACAGCTGCTCTTCCAGCTCCCACCATCCGTGGCATGATATACATGGGGGATTATAATGCCCGACACCCTGCTTTGGGGGACCTTTCTGCCACTGTTAACCGTAATGGGACTAAACTTCTTGAGTATATTCGTCATAATCAGCTCACCCGCTGGGACATCGGTGGGGCCACACACTCTCGAGGAGGCACACTAGATCACATCCTTTCATCCGGCCTCGTGGCGTCCCAAGTCAGATGTTCATCAATCCCTGCTCTCTTCTCTGATCATATTGCTCTCAGCCATCATTATTCCCTCCCTGGTACATCTTCTCCTGTACACAGACGTACTCGCATTGCAATCCCACCCAAGTACTGCCCTACATACGTCTCCTATATAACCAACCTTCTTCCCACGTTCAACCTTCAATGTCCTGAAAAGCTGTATTCATCACTTGTCAGCTCCACGCATGACTTCTACACCCGTTATGTCAGCAGGCCACACATTACACGCCATCATGATGCCCACACCTGGACGCTGGATAATCGTATCACTCAGGCAGAGAGGAAGACAGTGGAAGATAGACTTGCCTTTCAAAGACGACCTTCCCCCGAGAGTCTCCATCGGTATCGATTGTCGAGGGATGATCTAGTTGCTCTCCAGCACTGTTTTTATACTGAATCTTGGCAGAAACTTACAGATGGCATCAACCATCAAACGACTGTTGGTTCCATGTGGCGCCTTATCAACAAGGCTGTTAAGAAGAAGCCCCCTAGTGTCCTCCATCACAGTCCAGCACAGTATGCACAGGATCTTGTAGACGCCTGGTCTGCACAGTCGCGGGCTTGCACCCTTCCTGCACCCATACAGGACGCACTCTTCACCAAGAAAAACGTTCGTGCACTCCGTCTCACTGCCGCTTAACTGAGGACAGATGATTAGGATGGTGTGGCTATAACTGATGATGAATTGCGACGGGCCGTCGCCAGGGTTAGGGTAACGGCTCCAGGTGATGATGGGATCACTTTTTTCTGTCCTCCGTGTCCTCCTGAAAGTTCCTGGCAATCCCCTTCTCCAGCTTTTCAACCTTTGCATCCGTCTGGGATATGTGCCACAAGCCTGGACCCACAGTACAGTCGTGCCTGTTCCTAAACCTGGTACTGATAAATTCCGACCTGCTTCCCTCACCTCCTGCTTCAGTAAAGTACTAGAACGCATCCTCCTCACAACACTCTTGTTTAGGCTGCAGGGCAAGCTCTCGCCCCGATTGTACGGTTTTTTACCACAGCGAGGGACACATCACTGCCTCATGGAGCTATACACCCTCCTGTCCCACACCAGTGTAGTGGCCTTCATTGATTTACAGAGTGCCTTTGATGTCGCCAACAGAGACATCATCCTCGACCAGCTGGTGGATTTTGGAGTCAAGGGAAACCTGCTGCGATGGATACGTGGTTACCTAACCAATAGATCCTCTCGTGTTCTTTTTAGGGGCGCATGCAGCTCTGCTGAGGGTTTTGAGCTTGGTACTCCGCAAGGTGGTGTCCTTAGTCCTTTTTTGTTTAATATCCTTATTCATCGTTTACTCACCCTCCTTCCTGACTTCCCTGAAACCACAGTTACTTGCTATGCTGATGACATCTGCATTCACTCAAATTCCCCAGCAGATCTGCAACGTTTCCTTCACTGGTTTCACGAGGCGGCTTCCAAATGTGGACTCATTATCTCACCAGAAAAGAGTAGAATCTTCACTTCCCGTCCAGCAAGAACACTACCTTTATTCTCTGTCGGGGATTGTGTTATTCCCCTATGCACGCAGAACCTTTATCTTGGGGCACCGGTACGGATTTCTCCCTCCATTCCTGCAAGACAACGTGTGCATCCGATTGTTCAGGGTCTGCTAACCCGGCTACAGCAGCTCCTAAAACCTCTCAAGTGGCTTACTAATTATGCTGCCGGGGTGTCTATTCCTGTAGAACGATCCATATATATAGCGTTCATTCGATCAGTTGTTGATTATCTCTCCCCTGCTCTTTGTCAACTTTCCAGAAAAGCCTTACAACCTCTTGAGAAGTTCCAAAACACAGTAATTAGACTTATCCTGGGCTGCCCTGACTCAACCAGAATTGTCAACATGCAACTTGAACTCAACCTACCACCACTTGTTGAGAGAATATACTCCATGGTGACATACTTCAGCGTTAAGTGCCTGCATTATCCTCACCTTTCTCCGCACTACTCTCACATCATTCGGACCTCCCTTGATCCCACTGCACCAAGACGTTTGCTTCGCAGTGGTGGCCCCACTCTAGTTAATACTGTTTGTTCATATGTCCGACAGCTAAACATCAACATACCAGTGCTTACGGAGGAGGTGGGCTGTGGCATTCCACCTTGGCAGACCCCTGTTCCTGCTGTCTCATACACTCTGGCTTCCAAGACTGACCTGCCTCAGCTTCAGAAACAGCTAGCTTTGGAGACTATCGCCAGGCTGTCATCTTCCCTCCCTTCGGCCCACAATATCTACACTGATGGCTTCCTGCAGGAGGATGGAAATGCTGGTTGTGCAGTGTTTTCCCCAAGTCTGGATCCTCCTCAAGGGGGCTGGTTGGGCCGTCGACTGCCAACCTCATCGAGCTCTACATATTGCGAACTACATGGACTCCGCGATGCAGTTACTTTATTAGTACGGACGAACAACAGCGGCTTGATCATCTGTGACTCACAGTCGGCCCTCCTTGCCCTCTCCTCTCCCAGGCCTGCATATCAACACATAGTTATGCAGATACTCCGTCAATTGGCCACTGCCCGCGATCGTTCGCTGGTGGTGCACTTTCTGTGGATTCCTTCTCATATTGGTCTTGCAGCTAACAACACCGCTGACCTCATTGCAAGGACTGCCTGCGGACTGGATCTGCCTGCTGTGGATGCCACTAATGTCTTCCCCATTTGCTACAAGCAGATAATACATAGAGCAGCCCGCTCCCCTATTCTCCACCGTAGAAATGCTGAGAGGACCCACAGTGTGTCTATCCAACATTATGACCACTTTCTACATCGGCCCCATAGATATCGTCGTAGTGGTCTTATGAATCGTCGACATAACGTGGTGTGTGTCCGCCTCAGACTGAGATACCGACCTGTGTGGCAAGTGGCTGGGGTGGACAACGCACCTCGTTTCTCCTCCTGTAAGCTGTGTGACGCACCCAATGCAACACCCTTGACCACTATTGCCTGCAATGTCCACTTGTCTCTGATTTAATACCACACGGACTCACATTAGTGGACACTTGTGAACATTTATTGGATAATGATAATCTAGATGTTATTCTCATGCGTTATCCACACTTTGGTGGGTGTTAATTTGTTTTAGCTAGACAGCGTGTCCTGTGTGGCACGAGTTCCCTTGTACTCACCTCACATATGCCCACATGGCACTGTAGTAGGTTTGTCGCCCTCGGGCGTAATAAATTAATCAAATCAAATCAATCGGTTGGAATACAAAGTCAATTTGGTGCACGTTCAGACACAACGGAAATTGACCAATTACAGCCTGAGAGCAGAGGGCAGTGTTACCAATTCCACCTGCCTTCAGGTGGCAAAATCAATGCGTCAGACGCACTGAAACCAACTATAGTCTGGTCGTGGTTGTTGCGGTCTGTGTAGGAAATGACTGAATTGTGCAGGATAGATACTGATAACACTGAGCTGCACCCACAACAGAAGAGAAATAGCCCGTCTGAATGGCACACAGAGTGGTTCACATAAATAACGCTTCCATTACACTCCACCAGTTGATTTATCGTGTGCTGTGACTGCCCTGCATCATTCCAATTATTACCCCACTGCCTCACCCACGCCCATGAAGGAGAACGCATCATTTCTTCGACCTCTGCTTCACAATCCAAATGACTCTATTCATTTTAGGAGAGGCTTCTCGTATAGTAAGGGTTAATGCAGGCTGTCTAAACCCTCTAGCTCGAAATATAGCTCATAATTTGTATAAAAACCGTTTGGAAACAGCAAACATCATGGAAAAGGAATAAATATCAGCTGTTCGAATCCACTCCCTCCCACATCTAATCCCACGAACCCCCAAAGTTCTCATCCATCTCATTCAACTCCAGATGACTTTATGCCATTTAAGTTAGACCTCTCCTGCTAAAAATGTTAATGAACACTATATCTAACTCTTCTAGATCGAAACATCCATCTCGGTGTGTTTAAATTGTCTGAATATAGCACAAGCAAACTATAGAAAGGGGCGTCACAGTTAATGAGTTAATATCAGGTGTTTGAACCTTCCACGGCAAAGCTCATCCTCCTGCTTCGAATCTTCTGAACCCCTGAACGCTCTCGGGCAGGGAGGATAGTAACATGGAGGGTGAACTCCCCTCCACACAGTGTGCAGCCGTAAAGTAACTGGCCACCCGTTAGTTAGGACGGGCAGTGCTAGATGGTGCCACCGTCACGTGTGTCGTCTGCAGTGAATTCACCAGCAACCTATTCCGTATAATTGATTATGTATGTATCAGACTCATATCGATATATTAAGCTGATTGTTTTGTGTACAGAACATTATTTCACACATTCGTCAAATGGGTTTGGTTAGATAATTACTGTAATTTGTTACTCGAACATCTGTTGAGTTATATGCAACTGCCTACATTAGTGCACCGGGCATTTAACATGAACCGACATTCACAGTGCGGATGCCGATGGCCTGTTGGAACTCCAAATTTAATGCCTCATCAATCCGCCACTGCATGCCAGTATATGTTCACGTATATGTTTATTGTCCACAATTCATACACGTGATCTACATGAACTTTTACATCATATTATACTTAAAACACCCGTATATTATAATTCACTCTCCCATCCATGCATCATGGATACACATGCTAGCATACAAGTATGATTGTGAGGAATATTACATTATGGTTACCGTAATAGCCATAGATGTAGCTTTAGTACAGTTATCCCAGACGAACTCCGTTTTCTATTCTGGCTGTGGAAGTTGAGAGAATGGGACCGCGCGCGGCGGCACGCAAATATGCATTGTTTTTGAAGGGAGTTCACCCTCCATATCACTATCCTCCTTGCTCTCGAGTCTCTCATTTGACCAATAACCTCACCCCTGCTCTCCACCAGCGTGTCTCCCATCTCTCACGTCAGTCGGTCAAATGAGATGATGATGATGA
>JAGKTI010010855.1:0-27655 GCA_018397915.1 Birgus latro
CCCCCACGCGCTTGCCTTTTGCGCCCCCCCCCCTCTCCTTCCTCTTAATCCTTCTCACTCCTCCCTCCAACTTATATCCCCCTTCACTCCCTCCTCTAGTGTGAACCACCTCCTTCCTTCCTTCTTTCTTCACCCCCTCCCTCACCCCTATCCTTCACACCCCCTCCATCCTCAGACCCCTCCATCTTTTCTTCCGAACCCCTCCTTCCATCCTTTATAGCTCCCTTCTTCCATCCTTAACTTCCTCCTTCCATCCTTAACTTCCTCCTTCATTCCTTCTTACTCCCTTTTTCCTTAACTTCCTCCTTCCACCCTTCTTAAATTCCTCCTATCTTCCTCCTGAACAGCCCCCACCTTCTATCTTCTCACCTTTCCCGTGTACCCCAAAGAGCTATTGTATATGGGAGGGGGATGGAGGAGGAGGGAGAAGTATTAGTAGTATTAATATTTAATATATATGTTGTCAGTATTAATCCCCTTTGTACATATTGATAGGTAAGCGGTATAAGTTTCTAGTACAGTTGCGACAAATAATATACTCCAACTTCCACCAGTGTTGAAAGCATGACGGTAGAAATAGGAAACTTCACAATCCCTTCATCAGTGTGTGTGTGTGCTTATTTGGTTAAAAAGATGTCATGCGGTTTTTCGAAATCCCGTCTGCCTGCCTGTCTGTCTGTCTAGAGTAGAATGCATTTCCTGTCAGAGCTCAGTGTTGTTTGTGTTAAGAGCGATCATTGTTTTAATGTTTAGCGTAAGTAGTTGTACCTACCATTGGCAGTACTGTGGTGTATTATAGTGTAGGTTACAATGTTGTAGATGGAAAATATAAATAGCTTTTACTACACATTTCGAAAGTGCTTGCTGCTCTGTACATTAATGGCTTGATATTTTTAGCACCATTTTCAGGGAACAATGCTCGTTTCCCAGTTTTGAAGTGGGTTATAATTGGTTGAAGTTAACAGAGAGGATTTTGGAAAGTCTTTATGATATCTAGGACCAGCTGGTGGTGTTGATATGTAAAATGGGATAATTGATTTCAGAATTCTGACTTACTTTTTATTTTCGCACAGTCATTGCCAAATTCTGAACGTTGTATGTGTACGACGGTTAAGTCTTCTCCAGTCCACATTTCCGTTTTGTATTTTTTACTGTTATGTGTTTTTAGTGCGGCTTTTTTTTTTTGTTATCCCTCACTGCCGTCTTCGATTGCATTCTTGACATGTTTTTATCATATACTGTTAACGGTTGGTTAGTGGTGTATTAACATTTATTTGGAGGGATATGATGCAGTTTTATAGAGATACATAGTTTCAGTGATATTCTTGAGACTTTAATTATTTTTATGGATTTTCTGGCGTCTATTATCGTCGCTATATTCTAGCGCTTTCAGATCGAATTTTAGCATTCGTAACTAGAATGATATATGGAATTGTTATTTTTTTTTTCTGTTTCAGCGTTATTCCAGAAATTTTACTTCCCATTTTCACCAGTTTGTGGAGCTTTTGTTTAAAGATACAATGTAACGCAGTTAATTGCGAAACTGGTAACCGTGCCACATATATCAGTCCACCTAGTGAGTACTTACGGGTCACGAGATTTCGAGTTTGTGCAACAAATTTTCTTCGATAATTTTGAGTATGGTAAGAATACAGCAGTTAGAGTAGAGTTAACAGGCGCAGCATTGTTGCAGATTATATTCAGAGTAAAAATTCCAGTTTTGGTTATATATAGCAATGTTTTTGTTTTCGTTTCCCCTGTAGATAGAAACAAACAATACCTCATGTTTCTGTTTTGTAAATAAACAGTAGCTCACATGTTCTTGTAGGGTATTTTGGCTACATGCAGTAAAGGGGTTCTGTTTTGCTGTGAACAGTTATGTGCCTGTTTGAGATGTACAAAGCCCTGATATTTTGATTCTGCCAGTTATAATCAAAGAACTGCATGGAGATGTCGTGATGCCTTAATTGATGGCATCACTTTCATTTTGTTTTTGCTATCTTCATATTTTATTCAGCCTTAGGGAGAGAATTTTCGAACATACGGGTTAGATGTAGCCCTTGTTAATGCCCTTCGCTACTATGGCCCTTCCCAGGTTGAATAAATTATCTTGTAAGAGTAAGAATAAAATGAAAATGATGACTACAGGGAGAAGGTGTTAAGAAAATTTCTATGGCTTGATAGCAATACCCCACAAAAATCATTGTGCCCCTGGGTCACAGTATTACACTGCCACCGATTCCACTGGATAGCTACCAAAACAATAATTTTTAATGTTTTAGTTCCATTCTTGTG
The DNA here is from genome assembly GCA_018397915.1 of Birgus latro. Lineage (NCBI taxonomy): Eukaryota > Metazoa > Arthropoda > Malacostraca > Decapoda > Coenobitidae > Birgus > Birgus latro. Next base: position 2,296 of record JAGKTI010010855.1, read on the forward strand.
TTACCCTTGAGCATTACATAGTTACCACTGACCATACTAACATGACTAGATGGCAGCTTTCCTTGCCATGACCATGAGGCACTTCCATTTACATTGTTATACTGCTTCTCGTAATCAGAATTTGTTACTTATGGTTATATTTTACTTGCAGATTGCGCCAGCGAAAAAGCTATGGGGTGTGGAGGAGGGAAAGCCAGATAACAAGGGCATCTTCAACTTAGGGGAAGCATCATGGCGAGAAGCAGCATGGAGCACAGCCACCCCACACGCCGCACCACCACACCGTAAGTCAATTATGTGGGCAGGGGAGGACTACTTCCCATCCTGCACTTCAAAAGACTGACACACACAGCTGTGGACTGGGGCAGGTCATGCATCCTACACTATACAGTACACTTCAAAAGCCTCTCACCCATACCATTGAATGGAAATACAGTATGTCACTGGTACCGTACTTATCCTGTACATTGGATAGTAGAGCTACGCACTCATGTCAGATTTTGTAAGTCACCTAATACAGTTCTGTGTCATACAGTTAGCATCAAAAGTCCTGTCACAACAGCCTTTCTAAGTACAATACTTCGAAAATCAGTGTGGTGTACTTGCTGTAAATGAGGCACATGACACTGTTCTGAGGCCAGATGAAGTCAACAGTGTTGGTTACTGTGGATTCACCACACTGATTTGCTAAATGCATGGAATGAGAAGCAGGAGAGGGAATAGCATATACTTTTGATGCCAGCTGTAATTAATACGGTAACATTACACCCAACCTGCACATAGCAAATGGTACTGCATGCTGCCACTCAAGAAATGCCACACAACCTGTACATAAATGGTATGCTGCCACTCAGAAAGTGTCATAGAACACAATTTTGTGTTGTCAGTAAGAGTGAATTATTTTTATTACAATACACTCCTAGTTGAGTTGCATTTGCAGTCTAACCATAGTTTTCAGGTGCTGCACATAGAAATTCTCAAGCTTCAAGTATGAGTACTATGCTGCCACCTTGTCACCAAACACCAGCACCCAGACTGACATGCAGAGTTGCAAGCTGTATTAACACAGCAATAGGCTTCAGTACCCAAAGCTATAAGAAATAGTTATTGGGATAGCAAAATTAACTTGATTGATGTAGACTATTACCAGTAGCTACATAGTACTGTCTCTTGGTTGTAAGTTCATTTATATCATGTATATTAAACGTGAATGCATTTCTGTTAAAATTTCTGTCTCTTTAGCACACACTTTCCTGTGCAGCAAAACCAATAAATGTTTGAAACTGTAAAGGCCATGTAATGGCAAGGAAAGTTGCAACTGCCTGTTGTTTGTGTTCTAAAGTGAAAGTTAAATGAAGGAGCTTTGCAGGTAAATCACAATGGCCGTAAGAGTTTTGCACACAATTTGGCAATGCTTTTCTTGCTGCTCTGGTTTAAAAAGAAAAAGAAAAAGAAAAAAATGAATGAATGCACTGTGTAATGTGATTTGTGTGCTGTATCGTGTAGTATGTACAGTACTTGACTATTGTTTTGGTTATTTTGATTTAGTTTTTGCCGTGGTTCCATTCTCGTGTAGAAAATATTGTTAGGATCACAAGGACAGAATGGTTTGCCTGTATTCTGTATGGACAAAGGATTGCAGATTATTTTACATTCCTAGCAGTGGTCTTAAATATGTAACTCTAATCTTTATTTGCTTACTGAAATGCACAAGGGTAGCCTGATGTAGGTATGAGGCAGAAGTGAGTGGTTACTGTATTGTGTGTGTACCGTACTGTTCTGATCTGTAAAGGTCTGACATTTTCAGTCAAGCAGTTACCTGTGAATTAAGCTTTTTGAAATGTATGTATTTGAAATTTAGAAGATAAAATTGAGTTTTGTTATTTGTCTGTTCATTCATAAGTAGCTAATCATCATTATTAATTTATTTAAATTTTACAGTGTAGTGTGTCATTTTTAGTACAGTATCTTAATCTAACTGGCACTTGGTTCCCTGGTGGGAGCATATCCCACAATGTGGCTGTAACAATAGTCTTCAGGCTACTTTCTCTTTACACTTCTTTCACTTTCATCCAGTTGTCTCTCTTCTCTCCTACCAACCTTGCTGTTTATACTCATACAGAATTATGTTTAGTTAGACTAAACTGTTGGTCTACTCCATAATCAAGTCGGAAGACCTTTCATGGGGAATGATGTAGAAAATTTCCATCCTTCTGTTAGCTGTGAAACTGTGTACTCTACTTACAGAAGCTAAATCAAATTGTCTGGCCGAAGCAAAAGTAAAAAAAAATAAAAATGAGAACAATAAATGTACTGAGTTCCACTAACCTATCACTGAATCCTTCCACAATGAAGGAAGTAACTTGAATTTATCAGTTACAGTTATAACCATTGCAGTACTAGGTGTATGCAGTCAGGCAAGTCCTTGTTATAAGCCACCTTTTATTTATTTTTCTTGTTAAGAGTGCAGTAAAATAATGAGAGATGTCATTCATATCTGCAAAGCTGATTAGTCAGTTTCCTCAAATTTACACCATCATTTGATTGGAAAGAGGGTAGATAATAAGGAACATGCCCCTGGCCTAGAACAAGAGATTTGCTGATATGGTACAGTCATTCCTTCCCAGTTATATATACACAAGTCTTCCCTGTTGGTTACCTTTACACTGAGCTTCTGTGTTTTTCAGATGCACATGGGCTGAGCATGGGTGTGGGTCAGCGTCCGACGGGGAGGCCACAGTTCCCGGGAGACTCGGTGTTGTCGCCCCGCGCCACCGATCACACCGGCGTGGGGCTCAAGATGGTGGAGTACGTCCTGGCATCATCACCCACTGGCAAAGACCTTGACACTAGGATGGCCAACCTCGCGCTCAGGGTGAGTCATAGGGGAAGGGGTAAGTCACCAGAAATGTTAGGATTAAGTGATTAACTCTTCGTCAGCAGAGAGCCAACATGACTTAAAGTGCATTTGTGTCATAAGCTGAAAGGAAATACTGTATGTAGTTCTTTGTTTTTGGCCCAAATGTTAATTGTTCTAGTTTTACAATTTTTGATGCTTCAAGTTTCTTGAGCATTGTAAACACGTCTCCCATTAGTCGAAATAAAATGCAAAGTAGGTAATATGCAGCCAGAGGTTTAGGTTACAGGGACTATGTTATGTATTTTTCATTATTCTATCTTTTTAATGTTTGTCTTTGTAATATTGCAGTGAGCATCAACATGCATTTCTAGGCCATTTTTCTATTTGTTTGATAAAGTTGATGGTGAATTATTTTTCATAGCATTTAACCCATTTTCAAGAAGTGTATGAATTGGGCTTGGAACTTTTTTTTTCCAGTAATTCTTCACAGAGTAGCTACCAGTAGTTTGATTAAAGTGAGTAGTGGTACAGAGGGCTGTGATCTTTTGCTTGAGAACCCATGTAAAATTTTTCCTTTTTTTTTTTTTGTACCGTACTGTTTTTTCAATTCTTTTTTAAAAGTTTTTTTTTATATTTTTTTTATTCTTCAGGCTTTTATTTCTGTATGAAAGGTTACTTTAGCATGGTGGTCTGTATTGTTAAGTAATTTTTTGTGGGATTTTGTTGTGCTTAGGTATCTACAACCATAACATTCATTTTGACATTTTTTAATTATTGTATTTCACTTTCCCTTGAATTCTGTAAGTATGTATTCTTTGTAATCAAGAATGCTCTCTTGAAGAAATCATGTATTTTTCTCTGTGGGTGCATAATTTCTAAACAGTAATTTTGTTTGTATGTTTTTCAGTGTGTTGTGATCATATAAAATTAAAGTAGGGTATGCCCTTTTTCAACTAGCTATAAGTAAGAGAGGGCTAGGATGATAATTATATGATACTGATGGTACACTTATTTTGCTCTTCATTCTTTTTCTTCATGGTTCGTATCATAAAAACTGGAAATAGTGTACTGTATGTCCATAATCAGCCATTTCTTTTAGTAGGAGATCTGGTTAGGATGATGACATTAAATTTGGGGTTCTTCTTATGTTCTCCATAGTACTGTAAGCCTATAAAACTGAAATAGGGTTTATCCTTAAATATAATTTAATTTTAGCAGAGGTGGGGTAATGATGATTATGGCAATACTGATGATGAGGATGTTAATTTTTTCTTTCTCTTCCCTACAATGTGCCCTGTGTAGAATGGTGGAGGTGAGGGAAGCAAGGACAAGAAAGACAAAGCCCCCTCGCCATTCGACCCCTCCAAGAAAGACGTGGAGAATGGAAATGCACCTCAGGCGAACGGCATTGTACAGAACGGACTCGATGACGACAAAACTTTCAAGTGAGTCAGAGTAATTAGTAAGAAAATAAGTTGTTGATGATGATGGTATTGCTCTTTAGGCCTGTGGGAAGTAGAGTTAAGATGGCTACGTTGATGGTGAGGTGACGCTTTTATTAACGGGAGTTGAGAATTAGTACAGGACTTTGGCTAATGAGAGGAATTTGTTCAGCTCAGGAATTATCTTTTGTATACCAGAAGTTAAGAATAATCTCCTGACCAGTCAAATTTAGTAATTTGTTTTGTACTTGATTTGATGACTGTACAGGGACCTTTAGCACATGTATTTTTGGGTGTATGAAATTTGTTATGTAATGTGAAGTAATCTTGGGGAGGGTTGAAAAAGGATACTGATACTCTGATAGTCTTGCATAATGGATTGAGCAAAGATTTTGCCCACTTGGATGAAGTTTGATTAGTTGTGTAGTTCGTTCCACTGGGCTTGGTATTTGGTAGATAAGTGTTCCTTCTTTTGTCCTTTCACTGTGATTGTTTCTGAACCATGCATTGCCCATCCCTTGGCTGAGAAGTGGTTTTGAAATGATGCTTATAAAAATGAATGAAAAGGTATATTTGGGAGAAAAATGAAACAGAAACCTGGAGTAAGGTGGTAAGAAACAGTGAGTCAGTGAGGGAGATTTTGAGTGGTAGGGTGGAGTAGTGGTGAACATTGATAGTGGATTTGTTGTTGTTAATGATGATGATGTGGCCACTCTTTTGAAGTATTTTGGGAGATGGTTGTGGCAATGAATGGATAAATGGACCTTTTGAAGAGGGATGTCTGGTATGATTTTTGGGATTGACAACAACATATATTTTTTTTTTTTTCAGAATGAGTTGCACTGTGTGTTTTGTGTTACTTGTGTATTGCATATGTATATTTGGATTTTTTTTGTGCAAATGTGTTTAGGTAAGTGGGTGTGCAAGTTGAAAAAAAAAATAGAGTGCAAGATTCCTCTAGTGTGTGTAATATGTATTATTTTATGTACACACACACACACACACACACACACACACACACACACAGTAATAGAGAGAGAAAGAGAGTGAGAGAGTAAGAAAGGATGTAAGCAAGTTATGCAAGATCCAGTAATGTTACCAATGACCCAGTGTGACCCTCTGTAACCTTTGGCTTGGGTCCCAGTTATTATGCCCTTATCTGCTTCCCACCCAGACCCCCACCTCTCCACCACTACCACTTGTCATCCTTTCTCCCCCTGCCTCCCCACTCCTTGTCAGCCCCCTCCTATATCCCTCCACTCACCCCAACAGTCACTCCTCCCTTCATCACCGTCCACCCTCCCCATCACTTGTGGCCCCCCCACCTCTCCTCCTCCTCCCTCCCTAACCAACACATCCAATCTTACCTCATCTCTTTCTTTCTCTGTGTGTGTGTGTGTGTGTGTGTGGTTACTTCTTGTTTGCCAGCTTACCTCTGCTTTTGCCAGACAGAATATATTCTTTTCTGATGTGTGTATATAGTTTTAACGTAAATATAAGAGAACCAGAGGAAATGCTGGTAGCCTACAGAATTTTTGTCTCCAAACAAAGTTGATGTAAAGAGAGTAAGAAAATCAATGTCTTTACCTTGGAGAAGTTGAGATGCATTGCATTTTACCTGGATATCATAAGCAGAGGGAAATACATAGTGAGGAAGACAGTCATAAAGTTGACCAGTTACATGCATTAAGAACATTGAAATTGAACATTGATGAGAGTAACACTTTGTGGATGTGTTTAGTATACAGATCAGAAAGTTTCTCCAGTGTTTGAGGCCATAGCAGTGATGTATTTAGCTTTGTGTATATAGTTGGAAATGTAGTAGAAATTCATGGAAATATGAAAACAGTTGATTTGCACTCAGAATATAGGAGTATGTTTTAAATTTGAGTAAGAACAAACGTTTTTGTTAAAATAATAATGTTACTCCTCTTGGGGCAATGGAGGATTGGATGGTGGATGGATGGATGAATAATATTACTAGTTCATACCAAAACAGAAGAAATGAATACAAGTGTTCAGAATTCTTATTTCTTGATCCACAGGGGAAAAAAAGATATCGCTTCTCAAAAAATTTTCTTGAACTATAATGACCTAGATATTGTTACTCAGTGAAGCTTATTTGGAATATATTTTTACATTTGAATTTGTGAATCTACTGTGCAACATATTTTTACATGAATTTTCTTCTATGATTCCTACCCCCAGTGAGAGGAAGGAACCTCCATATACCTGTGAGCTTGGTTGATAAGTTGAAATTATATTAATTTGGTCCACTATCTTGTATCTGTACAAGTGATTCACCTCTGTAAGTTGTAGTGTTTGAAGCATTGTGTAATCTAGTGATGGAGTGAGAGAAGGCTGACAAGATGGGGAGATGAAATTCATAAATGTGGGATTGGAAAGAAAAACCAATAGGGATTAGAATTTAGTGAAGGAAGATGGGATAAGCCTTTGTCATGTAGTTGGTATGATGGTGGTGGTGGTAATGATGAATCTGTTAGCTATACAGTAATTCTTGCAACCCCCACATAGCTCAGCATGCACTGGAGATTCACAGTTTATAAAATTTTATTTTGTTTAGCTTTTATCTTCCATGATGTTGAGGAAAGGAGGAAGCTCAGATATCACATGTTCTTGCAGCTTAAATTGTAGTCACTCTGACTGAGCCTACAAATGACATTGGAAATTCTCTTTGACTCAGTTGCTGAATTAACTGTCCAAATCATAGTGAACAGCTGACCAAGTAGGCATGTGTTTTTTCCCCCTCCGTTAAGCTTACATTTAAGAGAACTTATTTACAGATACAGCCACAATAACTGGAAGTTCATATCTTATACAGTTGTCTTTCACTAATACTGATATATTAATTTTTATTGTTTTGTGGTGGAAATGGGTGGATGGATGAAATATGCATGGAGATGCAAGTGACAGGGGCTGCATACCTCTTTTAAAAAGCTGTCAGCAATGTGTTCTCTACCCCAGTAGTGTTTTGAAAGACAGCTTACATGAAGTGCATTTTTATGTGGAACTTTTCCTTGAAATATGATGAGTTAAGGGATCTTTGGTCCATTCCAATGGGTTTACATAGTTCTCATGCAGGTATGCTTAACTTTACATGAAGTGCATTTTTATGTGGAACATTGCCTTGAAAGGTTGTATGATGAGTTAAAGGATCTGTGGTCCATTCCACTGGGAACTCTGTTAATGTGTTGTTTTGCAGACATGCTTAACTTTTCTATTTCTATCTTTTACCCATCTATTTCCTTTAGAAAAATAGATAATGTAGAGCAATTTCCTTTGATTTAGCCATAGGCTAGTAGTGCAAGACTGTGCCAGTAAAAGTAAATTACACAGATGGATTGAGTTTGTGGACTTGTGGCAGGAGTGAGCCAGTGGGTGTAGGTGTGAAAGTAGCCAATGGGGAGAGAGTGGGGCTGTGTGTGATGCTCATTACATAACAGGTGTCATGGCTGGCTGAACACTACTGGCAGCACTGTGGCTAGTGACAAGTGAAGGTGGTGGAGTACTGTCACTTGCCTCATTTGTGTCAGTTCAAAGATGGTTAACTCTCATGTATTGTACAGGCAGTCCTTATTATAAAATTTGTTTTCTTTACTTACCTCAGCTCACCTCACTTATGCATGGGAAGAAAGAACCAGGATAATGATGATGATAGTGATGAAGTGCAGTAATACTGTGATTTGTGTTATTTGTTGCTTTAGTTGTAAAGAGGAGCATGAGCACCAGATTTTCTGTGTAACGCACAAGAATGCTGTTGGCTTCTTCATGCAATTTTGTCATTCCATATAATGCAGTTTAGCAGTTACTGTTTAATTTATGTTGACAGTAAATATTCGGTTATTCAGGATGTGGGACTGTTATGAAAGGTTAGCTCTAACAGTGAGAAGTCCTTCACAACAATGACATTGTGTTTAGTGTGTGTGTGTGCCATCCCCAAATTGTATTCAGTTTCAGATTGACTTTTTGAACAGGAGAGGTGGGATGTAGTGCTCATATACCCCTTCATAGCAAGATATCTCTTTCAGGCTGAATAAAATTGTTTGGTGGTGGCCTTATGAAAATGAAAATTACATCATCAGATTTTATATAGTTAACAGAATTGTCTAGTGGCAGGAAGAATTGATGGTCATCATTAGTGGAGGGTTTGATTTATCCATCCATCATCCAATCCTATGTTGCCCCATGAGGAGCGTTGGAGCCCGGGGCTAGGCAAATTGGTCCTGACATTTAAGATCAGAGTGACCAGCCTCACTCATCCCTGAGTGGCATTCTGTGAGCAGTAAACACCAACTACCCCTTGCAAAGGTTCAGTCTGATTGGAGCGCCTTAATTACCCAGTAAACCACCAGGCGCCATAATCTGGTTATATGGTTACCACCCAATGCAGTAAATGGTTTCCTGGTGTACAGGAAACCATTTGGCTTCTCAGTCAGTGCAGAGTCACCCATACTGTAGCCAGAAGGAAGAGGAAAGAAAGGCAGAAAAGGGAGTGTAAAGTCACCTGTAGGCAGAAGGAAGAGGAAAGAAAGACAGAAGAGGGAGTGTAATGTCACCCATAGGCAGAAGGAAGAGGAAAGAATGAAGGAAATAAAACCAGAAGAGGAAGGAAGGAAAGAAGGAAGAGAGGAAAGGGCAGACACCTGAGAGCAGCACTACGTCGAGTGAGTGGATGGTGGGTGCCCCCATCTACCAAGTATCTTATATCGTTTCGTTTTTTTGAAGGCTGCAACATGCTTGCATGCGTCGGCCTTTTTGGATTGGAGCGTGTAGCATTTTATGACCGGATGCCCTTCCTGATGTCTACCAATGACCCTTGGGTGGATTCGATCCTCCGACCCTACGGCCAGAGCGGAGCGCTCTAACCCACTGAGCCACGGCTGCTACNATATATATATATATATATATATATATATATATACAGTAGGCGCGGAAAGTGTTGACGCCATCTTAAAAAAAGAAAACATTCTTGTGGTTAGCAAGGAGAAACAAATAAATTAACACTCACCATTGAATTTAGTATTTACTGGCATTCCCCTTCACCTTTATTATCTTCTTAAGGCGTCTGGGGAGACTGATGGCGTAGTTTTGCAGAACAGACGGACTAAAACTGCTCCATAGCTGCAGCCTCAAGTTTAGGCAAAGATGATGTGTCCATACTACGCAGCTGCCGCTTCATGTGCGCCCATAAATTCTCAATGGGATTGATATCTGGGCTGTTTCCGGGCCAATCTCGAATAAAGGGAACCTCACAGTCTGTTAGCCACTGTTTCACTGACTTTGCAACATGTGCAGGGGCAGAATCTTGCATAAATACTCTTGCCTTGGTTTTATCAAAAGAGTCACTTAAAACATCACATAAGAGCTCCAAATAATTGTTCTGGTTCACTTTTTCATTTGCAGGTAGAATTACCAACCTACCAACACCATAATATGTAAAGCAGCCCCAAGCCATGAGTGAGGCTGGGTATTTAACAAACTTGGAAGTGTACTTAGGATCCAGGGGGTCACTGCCTGGTTTGCGGTACACTCGTGATGAAGGGGTACCAGTGACAGTAAATGTTGACTCATCACTCCAAAGCACAGTTTTCCATTGCTCCTCACTCCAGGCAAGATATTTCTTACAAAAATTTACTCTCTTTTTCTTCTGAAGTGCAGTTAGCAGTGGTTTTTTACGAGCACAAAAACTCCTGTAGCCCAGATCGTCATGCAACAGCTGCTGCACACTTCTGACAGACACATCTGCCAGCAACTGTGGGTTCTTTTCTTTTAAATCCCGTGCTGTTAGCCTTGGATCCTTGCTAACTTGCCTTGAGATCAGCTGATGGGTCCTGAAGGCTGTCTTACGAGGTCTCCCAGGCTTGGGAAGTGGAGTGGGAGGAATGGCCTCCCCACTGTCCTTGAACTGCTTCACCAGTCTCTGCACTGTCCTCAGTCTAACACCATCTGATTTGCAATAAATGGGAGTTTGTGGCCAACTTTGTATAAAGTAATCACTTCCACACGTTTGTCCTTGCTTGTGGTTACTTTAGGCATGATGAGAATGTGGTAGGTAACCAAATAACTGTGTTATTTGAGTCAAAACATGCCCTTGTGGTGCATCACACACAGAGACAATCCTCCTCCTGTGGCTCCCCAAACATTACTGAGCCTGCTCCTGTGGTGCCAGAGCTATCAAGCAGGGTTTCCAGCTCCCGTTGAAAAAGCGTCAGCTCATTTCGCATCACAGGGGAGGGTAGTATTGACCCTACTTCACTTAACGCGAAGAAGAATGACGTCGGCAAAAGAGTGTCAATACTTTCCGCGCCTACTTTATATACCCCCAGTCACAGAAATCTTTGAGCTAAGTTAAATTATCTCAAGATAACCAGGATAAAAGAAGTCTGAATTATACCGAAGAATATAAGCAGTGTTTAATATGGTTTCCAGAATTTGTACTGTATTATTTGTGTGTTTACATTATTGTGTTGTAGAACAGTTGCCCCCAAATTTGCTTATTAGCTCACCATCCACTCACTCGATGTAGTGCTACTCTCAGGTGTCTGGCCTTTCCTCTCCTCCATGCTTCTTTTCTTCCATCCTTTTCTGTCTTTCTTTCCTTCATTTTTTCCCTGTCTTCTGGCTACAGGTGACTTTACACTTCCTCTTTTGTCTTTCTTTCCTTCATTCTTTCCTCTTCCTTCTGTCTGTGAGTGACTCTACACTGAGTGACAAGCCAAATGGTTTCCTGTACACCAGGAAACCATTTACTATGTTGGGTGGTAACCATATAACCAAATTTTGGTGCCTGGTGGTTTAGTGGGTAATTACGGTGCTCCAGTCGGATGGATCTGGTGAAGGTTTATATCCAGGGTGTGGTTGGGGTTTATTGCTCACATGATGCCACACAGGGATGAGTGAGGCTGGTCACTCTTATCTTAAATTTCAGGACCAACTTGCCTAACTCTGGGCTCCTATGCTCCTTATGGGGCAATGCAGGATTGGATGATGAATGAATGAAAGTACTGTACAGTAAATATTTATGAGGTATGAACTATATGTAGGAGTTTTTAAAAAGGCAAGCCCCCCCCACCAGTGAAAAGTGTAAGTTCATTGTAATACAATTAGTTTGTACCTACATTGTTAATGGGAAGTAAGGTAATAAAATGATTGCCATGATGATGGAACATGTGGTTGATGATTATGAATACAGTGGTGACCATATGTATGATATTGTCCATGCATCCCAGCATCAGTCAAAAGACCATGGTTTACCTAAATACTTACGTACTTCAAGGAACGCTATCAGTCTTGTACCCTTAAATCATTTTGTGTGATGGTGTCTTTTTGGTTTACCTCAGCTACCTTTGGTCAGTTTATTTTGGTAAGAGGGTACCTCTTATATTTTGGTGATTAATGAAGGCTTTGACTGATCCTCGTTGTTCAGAAAGTGTCTCCTGAGCTGATTAAGTTTCCCTGCTTTTAATCTGAGTAAAACGTAAAAGACGTAGATATCATCATTGATCATCATTGTTGTTGTGGCCTTTACTTCCCACCCAAGAATGGGGAAGGTTAGGATCCAGAAAACAAGAAGTTAAATCTTGTTGTGAAAGGGTAAATTTTCAGGACTGTAGTTTTGTCTCAAGCCCTTACACTTCATAGTGGTAATATGGTCATGGCTGTTGCCATTAGCATTGAAAGTGCTTGAGGGATGAAGACTACCAGCCACAAGAATCAGTACCACTTAATGTATGTCAGGGCCTTGGTCATAGTGAATAGGTGCATTACTTTTCATTCCCCAAGCCCGATACTTCAAAGGGGTCATGTGGTCTAGGCTGTTACCATTACCATTGAAAGTACTGGGGAGTGAATACCAGCCAACCACAAGAAACAGTAGTACCATAATGTAGGTCATGGTCTTGGCCATAGTTATTAGGTGCTGCAGTTTTCATCCCCCGACCACTAGCCATTACCTTAACCACAATGTTGCACCCTCCTCGTGTACAAGGTTGAGAGAGACATCAGGGAGGGGAGAGTAGGTCTATATGTTTACTTTTACTTGGCATCATTGTCATTATCATCATCATCATCATCATTGTTATAATCATTATAATAAGAGACAAGTTATGGTCTCACTCTGTCTGTAGGTATTAAAAAAAGGTTGGGAGGATGATAAGTTGTAGGGTCTGGAAACACTGCAGGAAGAAGGTCTGCCTATTGAAATAAAATGAGATGTATTAATGGGTTTTAGGTATTGAGAATAGTGATAAGTGGTTGAGGTGTGAGAATGATGAAAAAATAACATAGACAATGGTCATGAGAAAGTGAATGTCATGGAGACAGAGTGGCCATGTAGATGAGAGAGGAGTTGTAGATATATACTGTACAGTGAATCTTCATGGTAAGTTGTGTTATTTGACATTCATTTTTGCTTTTACATCCACAGTTAATTATGAAAAAGTTGCCCATAAAAATCCCATTATTATTGATGAAGGTTTCTTGGAAGATGAATGAAATTGATTTAATGTAGGAAATATTGAATACATAATGCATTATCACAAGTGTACAAGCTAAAGAAGGAAGTAAGGGGTATGTGAGGGCAGCTGGCTAGGAACATATCAGGATAATACATTAATAAAAAATATGTGATTGGATTTAAGGGCTTAAAAATAAAAAATCACAGTCATAGTAAAAAGTTAAGGGAAGGAAGTAAATACTATGTGTGGGAGAGGCTAGCCAGGAACACATTGGGGTAGGATTCTTGAATTTATTTACTAACGGTTTTGTCTTAATTGTGGTTTGTTTTACCAAGAAGGACTGGAAAAGGAGAGAGTAGAGTCAGTCCATGTATCTTGTCCCTCATTAAATAATATATAATAGTTATGAGAAGAAAAAAAATTATTAAAATATATTTGCTCTAGGAGGATGGATAGGGAATGGAGCTTACAGAAATTTCCATGTCTCCAGTTCTCCTTTTGAAAACCAATTCAGTTACATCAAGAAGTCTTTTGTAAATACTGGATATATTTGGAAATTACATCCCAGGATAGTGAAATGTTATTGAAGGCATGGATGTGGGTAGGAGTAATGTATTTAATGCAACCAGTGCAGCCCTCCCTTTCAAAACACACCTCATCTACCTCACTATCACAACACAGACAGTCCTTCAAAATGGCCTCTGCAAAAGATCTGTAGGAGTACCTGGTTGAAAGTGGCCAGTTTCCTTCAGTCCACAGGTTTCATATCCAGAAATGGCTAGCAGTAACAACAACAACCACAGTGCCCGTACTGACTCACCGGTCCACATTATCATCTTGGCCTTCACACACAGACACACTTACATTATGTTGTGGTGTACTGCTGTATTCTAAATGTGTTGCCGTAAGGATTGATTTTGTAATTTGTTACTTGACTTTACTTATGAATTATTACTGCTGTTGCAATGTTCATAGTTGTAACAAATCTGTATGTGCAGTTACAAAAAAACCTTAGAAATTCAGTATCTAGTGCCACTGATATTACTCAGCACCTGTTACAATAACTAATACAGCACTTTAGCATTTATGTAGGCTGCAACACAGTGCAGTAAATGGTGATAGTGTGATGGGCTATAGTAATAAAATAATCATGATCATCATCATCACACTTTTTCCCATTTGAAGGTAGGGTGATGGCAATAGAATGTAGTTTTTAGAAATTAGACTTTTTTGCACAAAAAAAAATAATGTGCTGTGATCATCATGTGTAAATAGAAAAGCAGCTTACTTTGAAGAGAAAATGGAGCATGTTTTATGGGTGTGTGGACTGTCCATCCGTTGTTTTGTGAAGGTTGTTTGTATGTGTATGTGCCTGTGCATTAGTGGGTGTTTGCCTGCATGGGTATGTTGTGTTGACCCTGGCCACAATACACACCTGCCACCCATCAAGGTTACTGAAGTCTTGGTGCTTTGATAATTGTAGTTCATTGAATGTAGAAGGTAATTCCCATTCGTTGCACACACTTATTGCCTTTATCCCTCCAACATTGCTCAGTTTTATCATATCAGCATACTACCTTTCACTGTCATAAATAATCATAACATGTACCTATCCTGTGGCACATTCTTTCTCATCTCCTTACAACTTTTATCAAAAATACATACAACATACAGTACTTACAAGGTAATTAACCATTTAGATTTGTGTTTCTTCCCCTGGTAGTAATTGATGTAAAATCAAGTATCTCAGCTGTCTTCAAGGAATTAATTGTGATAGGTCTGAACTCTTTTTGTGGTCAAGGTGCTCCCCATATCTGAGTTGCTGGTGTTATCCAATAACATATCCAGAGTTCTCGGTTGTTGTCAAAGGATTAGATGTGTTTCACATCTTTTTTTTAGGCTGTTGTATCTGGCCATGTAACCATGTTTGATGTCTTTTTCACAGACCATTGTTCCTTATGTACATCTGTGTATAATATACCATTATGGTAAATATGGTTAGAGTTTGGGTTACAAATGGATGCTGGGATTCCGAGGGGTCAAATTGTGAGGGAATGGGAATGTAGCTTATACAGTGAGGCAAACTTTGGTATCTTAATCTATCAAGTTTTCAGACCCTACTTCACTCCACCTTGGTGGTGGGAAAGGTCAAAATAATGATGATAATCAGTGCTGGTTGTAGGCTGTTCAGCAGTGTTAGGGTCGTTCTGTGTTCCTGTACATTTATTTTTATTATATGATAGACATTTTTTGGGGAAAGAAGCAATTTATATATTACTAGATGCAGTTTGAAATGTTTAACTGAAATGGCATTGTTTATGCCCTAGAATTTCTTGTTTGTAAATTTCTTGTGAACAAGCTTGAGAAGTGCAGTAAGTCTTCATTGTGTCACCAGTTTAGATACCAAATTCCTGTAAAATTCAGAGCAGTAAGCCCAGTAAGTGCCATTGCTATCTATGAATCTGAAATGCTGGTTCATCCAGTAAACAGTACCGGGACTACTTGCACGAAAAAGCAGTGATATGCTGGACCACAGCCCTGACATAATTAGGACTGCCTTTACATATAGGTATATATAAGTATTGTGGATATAAACAGTGTATAACTAATATAAAGCTCCCTTATCTTCAGCCGTACACCTGGAAGCCGGCAGGGCTCACCGTCAGAGGAAGAACTAACCAAGAACAATGGACTGGTGGGAGTAAAGGAGGCAGAGCTGGTGGGTGGAGCGGGGGTGGTGATGGGCGGGCCTGGTGCTCAGGTCCTCTCACACCTTGACCACCCAGGCTTTGAGGCAGGAATGGGTGGTCCCACAGGGATGCTAGATCCTACCTTAGCCGGTGCCGGGGGACCTTTCTCCTCCCCTGCGGGTCCAGACTATAACAATATGGCCACTAGCATGCCCATGGACTCCCCCACCTTGCTCCCAGCGCCAGGGGCACCACCGCAGCCACAGAACTTCGCAGACAACCAGGTAAGGAGCTACAGCATTTACTTACACAGCATTTATAGGTTGTCAGCCTTAAGTTGGCAGAGGTTTTTTCATTTGCTGCTTACTTTCCACGGGTTGGTGGCAGAATAAGACAATATTTTAACCCTACTTCCATTGCACCATACTTCTCTATGATTAACATCATATACTGTATAGGTGTTAAAAAATCTTTTTTATGGCTCAACATTCACTGTAGAGACATGGCACTAGGCCAAGGTAAAGTGGATAGAGTATAGGTGTTAAAGTACACAACATTTTGTGTTCAGTATCTGCACATAATTTAAGACAGTATAGGCCATCCTCGTTATAATGATAAGATGCGTTTGGGAAAACCCATTGTTGAGCCGGGGTATCGTTAAACAGGGACATTATGCCATAGAAAGTATAGGGATGCATTTGGGAGCCATGGGATTCCCCACCACCACCACCAAGTCCAAAACCCACCGAGATGAGTCCAAAAACAAGTTTCCGCTCGCCTAAACCTCCAAATAGCTTTGAAACAAGCTAAACTAAGCCCAAAAGTAGTTTATAACTCACCAAAGCCCAAAAATAAAATTTGAAAATCGTCAAAATTAAGTCTGGGAAAAGAATCGAACTTAGTAAACTGTACCCCAGAATGACAGTGTTCACTTCACCTGTGACTAAAACACATTAATCTAAGTCTAAAAACAGTTTACAAATCAACCTAAACAAAATTTAAATCTAATATATAATCAAAATCAGTTAAAAAACACAAAACCCATCGGATATCCGGGGACTGGCCATTGTGGATCATGTCCCTAAAATATAATGAGGACAGACTTGTTATGTTATGGGGCTGGCTCACATGCACATAATACTTTAGTTGAATATTGTTACAGTATAATGTTGTGTACTTTGTTCCTATATATGTATCGCATGGGAAGTTCAAGACAGTTCTTTAATTACATTCACATTTGCGTATTCATTTATGATGGGCAGCAGAAAAATGAGGAGAGAATGGAGAATGAGAGATTGAATAGAAGAGTGTGTGTGAGTGAGGTGGAGGGGGAGGGGAAGATGAGATGTGATCGAGGGATGGGGCAGAGAGTTGTGTGAGAGAGGGTGTGCCAGTTGGAGAGCAGGCTGGCTGATGACAGAGGATAGGGTGACACAGAGGTGATTTGTTAATGATCACTCCTAGGATTAAGGTGTCTATCATTAGTTGATAAATATATGAAAAAAAAAGGCAAACATTAATGTAGTTTGGGTTTGTCCGTCAATATTTATCTGTACTTAGCTGGGAGTACTGTATCTCTTTTGCACTCTATTATCTGTAATGAATTTTAGTGCACAGAATCAACAGCGACATTTTCCCCTTACAGTGCTTAAAATGGGATTATGGTGTCTGGCAATAGATTGTTGTGACATTATTATATGATCAGCTAAAGTTTTGAAATATATTATTATGGGAATTGGATTATGGATGGATTAACATTTTAGGGGGTAAGTTATGTGTATATTCCAAGATTGATGAAGCCTTCAGTGGGTGATGCAGTTCAGTTATCCTTATTCATAGTGGAGGAGAGCTCGTTGAGCAATTAAAGAAAATGGTGGCATTTTAGGGTTGTCTGAAGTATTCGGGCCACTACAGAGATTGTACAGTATTTTAGTTGTTTTATTAGGTCTCGTCGCTTCATGCTGTTCTTTTTATATTTCTGGATCCCTCCCACTCCATGTATTTGTGAGATATAGGATATGGATGATAGTGGTGGCAATAATGACAAAGAATTATTGAGAAAGTATTGACTGATAGTTAAGTGTCACATCACAACAGTGGTATCTTCAGTTGCAGGAGTCATAGTGGATTACAATGATGGTGATGATGAATTATTGGTAAATTAGTGGTGGTTGAGTTAAATTCTGATATGGTTCATTCAGATATCCCATTGAAGTTTGTAGTGATGGTGGGGGTGGGGGTAATAATTCTGGTGATTGTAAAAAAAGTATTTTAGAAGAATTATTGACCACTTATTGAGTTAGCATCCATTTCAGTTGAGTGAGATCAGCAGTTACTTGGTGTTGGTGTGGTAATGGTGATTGTGATGGTGTTGGTGGTGATTGTGATGATGATGGTGATGATTACAGCAATAACAAAGATTTTAAATGGGATTATTGAGTGATGGTTGAATTCATATCCGATTGTTGGCTCACATCCTCTTCAGAATACTGAGATCTGGGGTTATTTGAGCCTCAGTGGAGTGGGCAGGAGGGCATCAGGTTGCATATTCCATGATGGGAGTACTTAAGATAACCCAATTTAACCCTTGATCTCCAAGGCTTGCAGTAGAGTGTGTGTATGTGTGTATTGGCAAGCATACTGTATGTGGGATTAGATGTATCTGCCTGAGTAATACTTTGTAGGTGAGTTAGGTTTGGATTATTTTACAGGTCATTGTGTGATAGATACACAGTGATTTATAAAATAATCCAAACCAAACGAAGCTACAAAGTATTACTCACCTGTATATGGTGTTCCTGTGACTCTGATTTTTTTTTATTACTACTGTACATTATTATTATTACTACTGTACATTATTATTATTATTATTATTATTATCATTATTATTATCATTATTATTATCATTTAGCCCCGGCCTCCTATGCTCCACATGGGGCAACGTAGGATTGAATGATGAATGGATGGATGGATTATTATTATTATTTAGCCTTTGAATGTGTATCTCTCCCAATTTCTGGGCTGAGTAACCTAGCACTGGGGTCTCTGTTGTCCTTAGGGGGCAATAAAGGATTGGTGTGATAAATGGTTGGATGGATTTAAGGTATTATGTATATATTAACTCTGAAAGAATTTTAAAGGGGATTTTAAACCCCCCTCACTCACCTCACTCTTGCATCTCACCTAACTGTTCATCATGGGGTATGGGGTATGGTGAAAGGTTGGAGAGAGGAGGGAGGGTAAGGAGGTGGAAGGAGAGAGAGAGAGAGAAGAAATGGAAGGAAGGAGACAAGAGATGGAAGGAGGGAGAGGGAAGAGATAAGAGATGGAAGGAGGGAGAGAGAATAGTTGGAAGAAGAGTGAGGAAGGAGGGAGGGATAGGAGAAAGGAGCTGGAAGGAAAGAAAGACAGATTAGAGAGAGGAGGAAGAGAACAGAGATGGAAGAGGGGAGAAAGGAATTGGATTTGGGAGAATGGAGATAGAAAGGAGAAAAGAGAGAATTGGCTGGAAAGAGAAAAGAGAGAAATTTAAACCAGAATTTCATTCCGCTTCAATCCTCCACCTCCTCCCACATCCAGCCTAACTTTTCAGCATGGTGTGTGTGTGAGGTTGTAATGATGTAACCTGCGGCCTCCCACCCCAGACTTTAACCCACTTACCTTCTTTCACTTGGAGCCCAGGGAATCCAGTACCTGACCAAAATGTTGTTATTTACTCGGCTTCATTATGGTTGTGGATGATGAGATTATGGTTTCATAGCATATTTTTCTTTGTTGGTTTAATAAAAAATGGAGAGGACTGATCTTACTTGTTTTTAAAAAGATGTGTTATTTCATATTGATTGTCTTAAATTATAGTGAAAATTCATAGACACTAATTTTCACAGGTACAAGAGTGAGGTAAATTAACTTGACCCCTATGGCACACTCAGGGCAGGATAATCATCAGGCAATTCAGATAGACTACTAGACATATTCCAAGCATGAATGTGTTGAATTCCATCAGGACCAATAAACTGATAAAGTAGCACAGGAAATACAGTATAAATGGTCACTCAGAAAGCACAATAGATAACAGTGTTTGTCTTTTATCCATCACTGGAGTATGATTATCATGTTGCATTAGTCTTCCCTTTAGTCCATCTGTTATTGGTTTATCTTCACAGTTCTTCTCTCCACGTTATCACTAATGCATAGTGAATTTGGCTGTGTGGTGTGTTTTATCTTGGGCTCTTGTCTATTTCTCTCTCTCTCTCTCTCTCTCTTTCTGAACACACACACACACACACACACACATTCATTTATATGATGAGTGTGTGTACATTTTTCAGTATTTCTAAAGTGGATGAGATGAGAATGGCATGTACACACACACACAGCTCTCATACATACACTGGTTCACACGCACACACACCGAGACGTTCCTGTGACCTTTTAAGCAGTGGTGTATTAAGTTCAGCCCCACACAACACTGCCATGGATCCCTGCTACACCACAGCATATCATCCTCATCATCATCATCATTTTCATCATCATTGTCATCATCTTCAACTTCATGTTTATTGTTTACCTTCATCATCTTCATCTTCATGTTTATTGTTTACCTCCATTATCATCATCATCATTATATCATCCTCATCCTGATTTTAACCTCTTCCCTTAAAAGGATGAAATGAGGTAGGGTGCAGGTAACAAAGATAGTCAAGACATCACCTCTCCCTTGCATTGCTTTGGACTCCTACATTTTATCCTGCATAATTTTCCTTTATAGCTCCTTATATATGAACTGCAGTAAAGTGATGGAATGCAGTGTTATTATTGGCCTCGGGTTTCAATCAGAGGACGTATATTTATTATTTCTACTGTCTCGAGTTATTATATTCAGGTTACAGGTTACTTTTCATACAGGAAGAGAATGTTGTAGACTTCATGAACATCCCTTACTGTAAAGTTGACTGGGAGTTAGGTGATTGAAATAGGAAATTATATCATGGAGGTGAAGAAGTTGTCATATCCACCTTTTAATAGCTTGCCATTAAAGCACCAGGGACTGTAGTGTGAACCTGTCCCCATAACTGTCATGTTTGTATGTAAATGGCCAGGAAATTAATGTGGTACCTCATTTCACCAGCCATAGTCAAATCAGTTTCATATATATTTTTCGTGTAGTAACAATACCATAAGGGAGATTGCTATTACATCATTGCCTCACTTGCATGGATGCTTTATTATTGTACTTCATAAATAATATGACTGCCACTGAATTTGCTTTGATGTTGTACTGCATAAATAACTTTGTCATACTGTACCAGCACACCATTAATGAATTGCAGTACATCATACCACATTTGCACATTAAACTTACCATCACGGCATCACCATTACTGCCATAATCTTCACCATCGTCGTCGTCATCCGCATCATCGTCATCATCAACGTTATCATCCTCAACATCATCGTGAAAACATAGCTTATATTCTTGTTGGCTGTGGATGCTTTCAAACACCTACTCTATTGCAGTATGATTTTGTTATATCACCTCACCACACCACACCACAGGACACTCATCAATCCCTGTACCCTCCCAGCACCACAAGTTGTTATCTCAGTAGGTTGGGGATGCTGCTATTTCTGATTAGTTGTTGCAGATAAACCCGTCTGGATGCACATGCTTTACGTCCTTGTAGGGCCTACCCAGTGAGTTTTAAGGCCATACTATAAGTGACATGGAGGGTTCTTAGCACTTCTTCATTAGTGATTTATTTTGCATCTTACACCTCAGCATCGTTTTCGTTTTCGTTTTCGTTTTTGAAGGCTCCAACATGCTTGCATGTGTCGGCCTTGGTCACCTAATGGCGGCTCTCCACGCTGCTCGATCTCTGGCAGCCTCCCTATTCAGTCCCTTAACCCTTAAGTCACATTTAATGACCTCGTCCCATGTCTTTCTCGGTCTACCCCTCCCAACCCCTCCCCCAATATTAACCCTTCTCACCCTCTGTACCCAATTATCCTCCCCCATCCTCTCCACATGTCCAAACCACCTCAGCCTACCTCTCCTCATCACAACACCAATACACTCCAGTCCCATCCTACCTCTCAACTCTTCTATCGTAAACCCAGCCCCCCCCAGGCCTTGCACGCAGGGACGCACTGCACATCCACCTAATCATTGTCATTTCTGTACGTGTAAACCTGCGAATATCTTCTTCCTTTACTGCCCAGGTCTCATAAAATTTTTGCTTTGTTATAATGTACATTGTGTACATGTAGATATCTGTGTGTGGGTTTGTGATTTTTTTTTTTTTTTTTGATGTGGGTGCTGGTGGTTTTTGTGCTTGCATGTATGTATTTTTGTGTGTGTGTATAGTTTGTGTTTTTGCAATGGCCATAGTAACAATTAAAAAATGCCATAGTGCACAGAAGGAAATGAAAAAAACATGCAAGGTCAAGATGACAAATTAAAAGGAAGGAAGCTGCATGGAGTCCATTACTGAGGGCCATTTAAGTGTGGCAAGACACTCCAAATACCAGACCCATGATGCATTTTGAACGTAAATCACCAGCTGGGTATAAGTCGGTGCGTTCAGAGTTTACCCTTTGTTGTTGTTATTTTAAGGTAAAGGCTGGTTGGATATTGTGGCATTGTTGGTCTGTTTTATTGTGTATAAAGTATTTGTTTTGATTTGGGGGACTTACTGAAGATAGCTTAAATGAGTTCCGTGCTCCTTGTCCATGAGAACTTTTGTTTGTGTCCAGTAATCATTTTTGAAACTGCTATTATTAGGTTTGTTTGCTCAGGCCTGTGTGGGTGTATATTGATGCATGTTTGTGTATCTGTCTGCTGCTTGTCTCATTTTAGATATTTTGGTGAAGGAATAAACACACACACACACACACACACACACACACACACACACCAGTAAGAAGGAATGGACCATCTGTATAGGACCAGATGTAGAAGGGAAGGAAATAGTGGTAATGAAAAGACTAATTTAAATGGAAGGGAGCAAAGGGAAGGGAACTTACAGAGGGCTGAATGTAGAGTGAAGGAAGCTTATTATATGAAGATGGCAGTTCATATTAGAATGAGAACAAGGAAACTAAGTGGAATGGTGGCATAATTTATAAGAGAAGGGAATGAGATTGTCTTGGGTAGAGGTGAATGACAGTGGATGACGAGTAGCAGACCTAACCCTTGCCACCACCAGACTTTTTTTTAACGAATTATTATTTTTATTATTATTCTCATTACAAGATGTCTTGGTGGTATGGGTAACAGAGATCTCGGGTCAAAGGAGAGCATGTGCCAATCCACCACAGTTCGAATCCAAGATGCGACCAGCTATTTTATTTTTATGTAGGTATGGCGAGAAACATTAGATTGTCCCCTGTGGCTCAAATAATATAGGTTGTGGGTGAACACTCCTTTCCCGGGACACTTCCGAGGCTTCTAGAGGGGTAGTGAAGAAGATACCCGACATAGGGAAGGGATTAATTGAGTATATCTTTCTTCAGTTCACATTGCCACCAGTTAATTATATACAGTTTATAAGAGTCCCTAGTAAAAATGAAATAATGAAGCTTTTTCTAACTCTAGCACAAAAAAAGTCCCTAGTAGGAAAAAACTGAGGGTTGTATCTAACCTCTCTAGTTTAAAAAAAAATAAATCCAAAGGTGAATGTAGTAATCTGGTGTTATCTGGTGTTAACAAGAGGGGAAAAAAATTAGGACTGAGTGTTTTAAGGATGCTTTTTTTCTCACAAGTGCTAAGTCTTGTCTTTTTTTATGGGTTCCTTCATCAACACAAGGCGTAAATGTGGTAAAATGTGGTGGCGGTGGTGGTGTGGGTAAGTGAGAGTGAGTAAGTTAGAAAGTGACGGCCACTTTATCATAACATGAACAAAAATAAGGGAGTCTTAGCTTGAGTGTTGCCTGGTTGGTGGTGGTGGTGTTAGGTTGTGTTAATGTGGTGCTGTGTTGTGGTGTGATGGTGTTACATGTGTAGATTTGTGGCATCGTGTTTAAAATTGGTGTGTTGTGTATGTGTTTTGTGATGTAGAGAGTATTTTAGTGACTGGTGTTAGTGGTGGTGTGTGGAATTCTGAGTAGTGTGTCTGTGTTTGTATGTGTGTGTGTGAGAGAGATATAGTGGTGTGTGTACATATAAAATAATGTTGTTGTGGTGTGCAAGTGGCCATGCAGAAGAATACATTACCTCCATACATCACACTCTTTCCTTCACCTTAGTTTATCACCAGCCCTCTTTACAGCCTCTGCTTATATCTTCATTATTCATTATTATTTATTATTAATTATGATACTGTTACTTTATATGTTGTTGAACTGGATGGTGATAGTGATGATGATGATGGTGGTGGTGATCTTATATTCTGTTCTCCAGTTGCTCTCTCTCTCTCTCAGTTCTTTTACAATCTTCATTTTTCCCCACTACCTTCTCTTTGTATATTGTTTGCTTTTGTTAGAATGGGTAAAAATTGTTTGTTTGTTCCTGTCTCTTACCTGCCTCTTACAAGTCTTTGGGTAATGCAGGTGGAGAGGAAAAACTGTGATTGAAAAAACTTACAGATGATAATGTTCAGAAAAAGGGCACTTAGGAGGGGAAGATGGTGGTGGGGGAGAAGAGGAAAGGGAAGAGACTGTGGAGAAGAGAAGGGAAGTGGAGGAGGAAGAGGAAAGTGAAGATAAAAGAGGAGAGGCGAGAAGGGAAGAGGGTTCAGAAGATAATGTGGAAAGGAGAGTAGGGGAGGAATGAATGAATGAGATGAACATGAAAAGTGAAAGAAAATAAGAGAGGAAGAGGACTAGGAGGAAGAGAGAAGGGAATGAAAGCAAGCACTGGCGAGAAGGAAAAATGGAAAAGTATGAGGAGGACGAAGAAGACTCAGGTTATAAAGTACAGTTAGAAGTTAAGAAAGGAAGGGGGAAGAGGAGGAAAGAAGGAGAGATGAAAAGGAAGGAGAGTAAGTGTAGAAGGTTGTGGAAAAGAGGGGAAGAAAAGGATTGGGCGGAGGAAGAGTGGGTAGGTGAAAGAGGGATAATATATTCAAGTGGAAAGGTGTGTTAGTCTTGGAATTGTGAGAAGGCATGGAGGATGGGGGAGAAGAGGATGAGAGAATACGGTGCGAAGGTAGGACAAGAGAAGGTGGGAGGTGGAAGAGGAGGGGTAGTAGAGAGGAGGAGAGGGAAGAAGGAAGGATGAGAGGAAGAAGAGGAGGTAGGAGGTGGAGGAAGAGGAGGGGAAGTAGAGGGGGAGGGATGGGAGAAAAGAAGATGAGAGGGTATGGTAAGGGATGAAAGGAGGTTAGATGGTAATTGGAGAAGGATGAAAAGGGGCAGTGAATGAGGGAGGGGAGAGTAGGATGAGAGGGTTTGGTGAGGAGGCGGAAAAAGGGGAGATTGTTGGGCGGAGAAAGATCAGGAGAGGGAGTATTAAGAAAAAGGGAGGGGGGAGAAAGGAAGAGGAGAGAGGCGGATGGGAGTGAGAGAGAGAGAGAGAGAAAGGGGGGGGATCCTGAAGGGAGAAGAGGAAAGGAAACAAGAAAAAATTGCTTAGAAAATATTTGGTAAGAGTGAAGAAGTGGATGTGAGAGAGAGAGAGAGAGTCAGGAGAGGAAATGGAGGCATGGAGTAAAGTAGGTAGGTAGGCACGAAGAGAGGGAGAGAGAGAGAAGGGGGTGGGGGGAGGTTGAAGTCTCTAGTTAGGCTATGAAAGGGAGTGGTGAAGGTGAAGGAGGGGCGCCTGGGGTGGAGGGGGAAGGGGGAGGCGAATTAGGGGTGGAGAGGAAGAGGGGGAGGAACGGATGATAGAGAAGGACGATAGGAAGAATCAGGGAGGAGAGAAAGGGGGGGGTATAAGAGAGGAGGAGGAAG
>JAGKTI010010856.1:0-16626 GCA_018397915.1 Birgus latro
GTGTGTATACACATACAAGGTAAATAAGTGTAAACAGTCCTTCACACATCATGGATAATGATCAGTTAACTGAAATCTGCACAGTGGACCACTTTTGCTAACTGAAGAGGTATTTCTGGGTGAGCTGAGAATATATTCACCAAATGGGCTATTGACAGCCAGTTGAATCAGAATACCCGATTTAAACTTTCGGCAGCTTTTCATTGAGGCTGAAAGTCGTGTATTTGTCCAGAGGCCCCGGAACGTGGCAGAAGGTTGACAGGTGGTGCTTTTGGCATCCACTCGAGGGTGAAAATGAATCTCGGCACCGTCACTGCCTCGCCTCCACTCTGTCGACCTGGAAAATCGACTGAGGGCTGTTTATGAAGATGCAGCCTCACGAGCCATTGTGAACTCGAGTAGATTCATTCGGTAGGGTACTCCGATAGTCAGGCTGCCCTACTGTATTAATTTATATAGTTAGAAAATGATTCTAAGTGAATAAATATACAAATAAGCTTTTATATATACAAACAGATATACAGGTGGACCTATGGATAAATAGATATATATTTATAGATAGATAGTTGACAAACAGAAAGACAGGTAACTAGACAGAAAGATAGACAGCTAGACAGACAGGTACATATCAGTATATATATAGACACAGAAATAAAGATAGTTGCAGTCGATATATGTAACGTACTGTACAGAACATAGATTTCTCCATTGCCGTATACATCTTTAGGATCCACAAAATACATAGCCTTGCAGTTGATAAATAATGAGACATCGATAAAGATTTCATTACAAGTATAGGATCCTAGTTGTTTATGCTTACCATGAAACTGCATACTCGTGCTGTGTATTCAGTTATCACTCTCGTCGTCATCATCATCATCTCATTTTCTAGGAAAGTACCGGAAACAGGAACAGTAGATTAAAAAAAATCTGGCAAATTATCAGAGTTTGAAGTAAAATGGTCAGCAGATCCATCCACTGGGCATCACTTGAACAACTTGAGCAGCGGCACACACATATCATTTCTTCCCGCAGGAACAACTGTCACTTGCTAAAGTTACCAGATGACGAAGCAGTGCAGTGGTACTTGTAGTAATGATACGTACTGTATATCCAGTTATAGCGTTTTAATGTTTCTTACACGGGAATTAATGAGGCGCTGTTGTTGTATAATATGAGTTTCAATATCGCAACATGATTGGAAAAAAATAAGGTCGGCTAAATACACACACACACACACACACACAACACACACACACACAGAGTAATGACTATCTTGAAAAGTAGTCTGGTTAAAGTACCGTGCAAGAATTTTAGGATGCATAAAGTGTGTATGTGTAGTTAAGCCGAGGTAAGTGTTCAGTTATGATGCATGACATACAGGGATAAAGCAGAGTGGGGGGAAAGGAGATTAAAGGAACGTAAATGATTCTGATGAGGTTCTGCACTAAACTACCTGTACTGTTCGCTCGACCGATTTGTGCGTTAAGAGTGATTTTTTTTAATAGCTATTTTTATGCAGGATTGTGAGTGGTGAAGCAAAAGTGATTCTTGTAAGTGCCCTGATCGAGCTAGAATGATAGTTGTGTGCAAGAATTGTTTTGTGTGATGTGAGGTGGAAATGAAGTCACTGTGGCAAATGCAATTATAAACTGATTTTTTAAATATATTAATAGAAAATGGATAAATGTGTGCGACTGGGCTGGTATGAACTATACATTACTGAACTTTGAATTGGTTATATTTTCCAGTATGAACAGTCCATTGCAGAATGAAGGCCTCTCCCATATCTCTGCACCCTGACCCTGATGTTAGCCTGTTTCATTCAATAACAGAATATCTCTGAATTTCAGTTATCTTTCTTGTTCTTTGTTTATCTCTGTGTTGCTTCACAGTTACCTTCTTCGTCCATCTGTTATCTATCCTACGCAAGATATTCAGCGCTGCTTTTCTTCACTCCACAGAATGAGCGAGGCACGCCATCTCTCCTGGCGAATGATGATATGCTGATGGTGATGTTGATGATGATGATGATAGAGGAGGAGGAGGAGGAGGACGAGGAAGAAATGGAGGAGGAAGAGGAGGAGGCAGATCTAACAGGAAGGGTTACCTTCCAACCATGAGTGTCCAGGGATGTTAAAAAAAGGTTTTATTGCTAACAAAGATATCGTATTGTATTATATGGTATTATTTGTGCTTTCTGTGAACCTCATGGTTTCAAACAGCCTCCTGATGTAGAGTAGGGCTCCACAGTAGCTGTGTTTGTTTTACTGTGGTGATGTAATTCTATACGTTCGTCTGTTCCCCTGTCCAAGATTCTTTTTCCCCCTTTCCAAGTGGCACCTAACAGTCTTTTACATCCCTCCATGACCGCTCCTTAGCTAACACACAACTTATATATATATTTATTGTATATACCCGCCTCTTGACATAAAAGAAATCTCATATCTCCCATGGTGTTAATTTAACAAAAGCCCTCCACCCCATCCCTGTTCTGCATTTGATTTTGCCGTCATGAGCTGGAAAATGTCTGAACTGCCTGTCCCAAGATTCTTTATTATTCAACAGAATCTAGCACTTCGTCTCGGACCTTTACTGAAAGGGTCTGAACATTTATATATTCGTGTTCATGTCCATGTTCAAGACTACTTTAAGGCAACACCTGTTCATATCAACATCATTTCTTGTATCTTTCTCCCATACTCGCTAGAGAGAGAGAGAGAGTTGCGAGGCCAGAAAGTCGAAGCTTCTTCAACTGCTCTATGATTTTGTAGTATACACTCTGCTGTACAGGGGCGTGCCAATCTAAATGTTAAAAACGGCCTTTAAGTACGCACTGAATATCTTTGGCAAAGTTGCGTCGCATCCTCTGTAACCTGTCTTTATTGGCAATTTCTGACTATCGTCGTGAAGTTAAATGTACCAGTTCTCTCTCCATTAACATCTTCTTGTACTTTAACACCAGTATCTTCAGTACCTTGTCATCGGCTGACTTTTTTGACTACCGCTCTTCATCTGAATCATAATGAATGCCTTGCGCAGAGACTTCTAGTATTTTAAAGTTTTGTCTGTCATTTGGCTGACAGCTTGAACAGATGTCTGTTGTTAAGTAAACACTAAGATTTTAGGCATGATATCTTGACACCCCAGGAACGAAGTGGAAGACCTTGTGTGCTTTAGAAAGGATGAGAGTTCTTCACTTTTTCCTTCGTTTGCGTTCTACAGGCCGAAATTATGGACAGACTTTGGCAACTTTGGCGACATATAAATTTTCTCCACCTGACGGTGTGCACTAGATGGAGTGGTCGACACGCTCAGATCAACCTCAAAGTCACAATGACAACAAACGTCACTATTTGCAGACGTAAAGGCCTAAAATTGGTGTCACTGGAAAGAGCGTTCAGTATGTGGCAGCCTTGCCCACATCACAGTTTTGTTACAACCCATTAGAAGCTGGCAAATAAAAAAAAATAATTAGTACTCACCTGTCACTACCTCATTTGAAAGAGGCAGCCAGAGAGGTAGGTAGTTAGAGAGACTGGGAGGCTGGGAGGTAGGCAGGTAAAGATGTGGGTAGGGAGGTATAGGTAGGTAGGTAGGTAGGTCAGTAGGCAGAGAGATCGACAGGGGGGTAGGTAGGTATGGAGACAGGTAGAGAGTCTGGTAGGGAGGTAAGCAGGTAGGTAGGTAGGTAGGAAGAAAGGTAGGCAGGTAAAAGAGAAGGCACGTAGGTAGGTTGGGAGGTACGTACATAGAAACGGAGGTAGGCAGGGGGGTAAGGCAGGGAGGAAAGTAAGTAAAGAAAAGCAACAATCAATGAATAATGGCTGCTTGAAGTGTAAAACTGAGTTACTCCTGTGGGTTGAGGAGTAAGCTTAATCCTTAAAGCAGAGTAGGAGTGCACATATAGATATAAGATTAAAAGCAGGTTGACTAGTTTCAGAAGTTAGAATGAGACAATGCCTGATGGACGCGCGCACGCCTGTTTGAGTGTGTGTGCGTGTGTGTGTGTGTGTGTGTACCGCATTCTTCATGGGGAAAACGCTTTATGATTATTATAAGTGACAACTGAGGAATGAAATCGTGTGATGAGTCTGAAATGAAAAGAAAAGGAAAAAAGAGGTGAGACGTCGCAAACACTATTGAACTCTGTGCTTGATTGACGTGGGCGTAGGAGGTTTGAGCGATGTGTGAATGGACTTGAGCAAGGTGTGAGAGGGCAGGTTGAGTGACGTGAGAGGTAAGACTGAGTGACGTGTGTGAGGTAAGGTTGAGTGATGTGCGCGAGGTAAGGCTGAGTGACGCGTGTGAGTGGTAAGAATGAGTGACGTGTGTAGGGTAAGATTGAGGCGTGTGTAGGGCAAGGCTGAGTGACGTGTATAAGGTAACAGTGAGACGTATGTGAAGTATGATTGAGTGACGTGTATGTGGTAAGGCTGAGTGACGTATAAAGTAAGGATGAGTGACGTGCAGAGTAAAACTGAGACGTAAGTGTGCGTAGTAAGGCCGAGGGACATTCGTAATTGGTAACTCTGAGTGGTGCGTGGGGTAAGATTGAGTGACACGTAGAGTGGTATTTGAGTGGTGTTTGAGTGGTGTTTGGGGTAAGATTGAGTGACACGTTGAGCTGGGGTGAATGACATGTACGCAATAAGGTTGCGTGACGCGTATGCAGTTGATTGACGTGTGTGAAGTGAAAGATGTGGGCGAAACTGAGTGACGTGTGCGAAGGTGAGTAACGTGTGTGACGCTTTCTGACGTGTGTGGAATAGGGAATGCTGCTGATTGACGTGTGTGAGATTGAGACGTGTATGTGATAAGGTTAAGGGCCATAAGTGAGAAGAGGTTTGAGTGATATGTATGAGCAGCTTTTTGAGCGACGTGGGTGAGGTGAAATTTAGGGGCATATAAGAAGTGTAGCCTCCGTCCTGAGTTTCGTGTTTTAGTCAGTCTTGAGTGACTTATTCGTGGCAAGGCCTGATTGACGTATATGAGTGACATGTTTGAGTGACGGCACTGGGGTGGAGCTTTAGTGACGTTTTTAAGTGACAAGCTCGAGTGGCGTGTTTCCGAGAGGCTAGAGGGCATGTTGTAGTGAGGCTTCAGTGAGGCTTGAATGAAGTGGTGCGACGAGGCTTGAGCAGTATGTTGTGTTGAGGCTTGAGTCATATGATATGTTGAGGCATGAGTGAAGTGATGTGTTGAGGCCTGAGTGAAGTGATGTGCTAAGGCCTGAGTGAAGTGATGTGTTGAGGCCTGAGTGAAGTGATGAGTTGAGGCCTGAGTGAAGTGACGTGTTGAGGTTTGAGGGAAGTGATGTGTTGAGATCTGGGTGAAGTGATGTGTTAAGGTTTGAGGGAAGTGATGTGCTGAAGCTTGAGTGAAGTGACGGGTTGAGGTTTGAAGGAAGTGATGTGTTGAGGCCTGAGTGAATTGATGGGGTGAGGCTTGAGTTTCATGTTGTGCTGAGGTGGTGAGAAAACTTGCATGTTGTGTTAAGGTGATGTGAGGAAGCCTGAATGAAGTGATGTGTTGAGGCTTGAGTGGAATGACGTGGGGAGGTTTGAATAAGGTGTATTATTATTTTTTTTTTATGTGTCCGACTCTGGGCATAGGCTTTCACAGCTTGCTATCAAGGCCCAGCAGTCCCCCTACATACCATACACCTCTACATGTCATCACTTCGTCCATTTAGAATACATGCTAGGGCTGTCTCATACAGGACTGGTGTATTGGTATTAGCGGGGGTATTTTTACGACATGTCGGCGGGTCTTCTGGTAGATTATTAAAGCCTGATTTCGTGAAATTCAAATCCTTAAACGGGTCCCTGCCCCAACGTGGATTTGAACCTGAGTCCGTCGGGACTTCAGGCCACCTCTCTACCGATTGAGCCACCTCCTGAGGGATGAACCTTAAGAAGGCTACGTATGTATGTATATGTGTGTGTGTGTGTGTGTGTGTGTGTGTGTGTGTGTGTGTGTGTGTGTGTGTGTGTGTGTGTGTGTGTGTGTGTGTGTGTGTGTGTGTGTGTGTGTGTAGGCAGGAGGGAATGAGTGACGTGCGGGTGCAGTGAAGTATGAAGCCTGGCCCGCGCCCCCAGCAGGAGGGAGGGGGCAGGGTAGGAGTCCCACAATAGCAGCATTTGCCACCAGTGTTCCGGAAGTGTGACTCTGGGCAGGGGCACGAGGGACTCACAGGCACAAAATACCTTACGAAAATAATTTTCCTCTCTCTTGACTCAGATTTTTAGTGGGATTAACTAGCATTCCTCTCTCTGTCTTTCTTCCAAAACAATTTACGACAATATTCTTCACGTCGCAAAAAACTACATCAAGAAGAAGAGTCAGACGAAGACTCTACACCTTCCTTTCTTTGGTCCTCCTGTGAAATATCTTTTGGGAAATTTGTCTCATAATAATAATTTTTTTTTCTGACATATAGTAAGATTCTGCACTTTTCTATTTGCATTTCCTGCAGAATAACTCATGCTAATTTTCCTCCTGTATCACAGACTGGTTTGTGCAGAGAGAACAAGAAAATGTGAGTCTGCAGTTTGCTCTTCTCCGTCCTGCACAGTGACTCAAGATAGCCTTCCTCTCGTAATTTGAGGTTTGTTTTCCAGGAACAACAAGAAACAGCGAAGATTTTGCTGGCTTATTTCCTTCTCTTTCTGACAAAAACAAATCTTAACTACAAAGGGTATGGATCGCAAGGTTGTCCGTGGAATCGATGTTCTGATTTACTCTTGTCCTCTTATGGCGGTGAGTTCTGTACTGAGGCCTTTCTGTCTCATTCTTTTCTGGTATGTGGGTTATCACTGGTGGTTTTGCATAATTATATTGTATAACTTCCACTTTCATGACTTATGCATTCCGTGCAGTTACTCATGGAAATTCCTGTCACACACACACACACACACATACACACACACACACACATACTTCCACTGACTCGCACAACCCCACACACACACACACACACATCAACATCTACGAGTATATACATATTAAAACAAACAACGAATCCAAAGCTACCAATTCGCGACCACAAAACACCCGATGTCGGATTATAAGCCAGTCTCCAATCACTCCCATCGAATTTGCTATGCACGCTTCGCCTTCTCGTAAGTCTCACTCCAATTTGTCGAAGGGCTTGTCTGTCTCTGCCCACCGCGCTCCGCCCTCGCCTCCCCAACATTAACTGGAACTGAGAACCCCAGATACCGACGGAACCCTGCATTTAGAACAGTTCCATAGACGCACGCCCATTACTAGAAACCCGATAATATCCAGAAAAGGGAGGGGAGGAATATCTTGCTTCCTCGCTATGCTGGGGCGGGGAGGAGAAACAAGGAGGTGGATTTAATCTCCCCTGCGATTTCTCCCGGCCATCACTCTCCCATCAGCACTATCTTTTATACCTCTTCATCAAGCTGAATTTCGTGGTCCCGCCTGACTCCCACCGATAACATCAGAGCCAAAGCAAACACGGGAGGGCCACGGCGCCTTATCCGGAGACGCGGCTGCCGCAGTGGCCGCCCGATCACTATAATCCCCCTCCATCACCTGCTGCAGAAAACTAACACACCGGGGAAACCTTCCGTCATAAATCCTCCTCCTCTCCTTCCCTCGCCAGGCTTATCGATGGAAGCAGTGACAAGTCGGGTATGCAATTGGCCGGCATTAATTCCCGTGATCCCCGGGGTAACGCAAGGAGTGGTCAGCGTGGCTCCTGCTAATTCCCGGTTGCAAAGAGGCGAGGATAATGGCGACCCGAGGCAGCGGAGGGACGCTGCCGACATCTCTCACCTGAGCCATCACCTACACCTGGCGCCGACCTGAGCAGGAAGGCACAAGAAACAGACTTAAATTCCAAGTGTTTTACTGTGTTGTCTGTACCTATTAACCTCTTGAATTAGGTAATGGAATTTACTTGTTATTTTTTGTTCATTTCAGACACTTATATTCAACTTAATGCCTTTTGTACGGAAGGGTCTAATGAAGGCTAGGCTAGATCTAACCACTGTAGTTTGGGAAAGAAAATCTCTACAGTGTTTATAGATAGCAACAATGCCTTTAAAAGACATCCTTGGGCTGAAACAGTTAATGAAAGTGAAAATGTCAATGGAAATAATACACTCTCGCTCATTGTCCAGGTTGCATGGTATTTTTGTGATCAACTAAGCATTGAATTATTATTTCCAAGAATACTGTCGTCGCCATCATTATTTTGACCGTTTTTCCCGGCTACGACTTCTAGCCTTTGGTTCCTTCTTCCTTGCATAAAAAAGAAAAATAATGCTAGACATTTATTTCTATTCTCACTCCGCCCATAAGCACTCCCAGGAAAAGAAAGGCTTTGCAATGAAGAAGAATGTACAAAATACAGAGACGTTGCTATGATGAAAATTATGCATAGTAGTTTGGCAACAGATGAAAAAGAAAACAAAATTACTGAGAAACCATGAAGTACTGTACTTTAGCGACACACATTCCCTTTCCACTTCAGTATCAGACATTGAGCCTCGCCTACAGCCACACGACACACGAACAGAGAAATGCCATGGTATTACGTCCACAGATGAAGCTTATCGACAAACTGTAATTAACATCAACTCTCGTAACTGTAAGGCATATAACACAATAGATTTCGACGCAAGACAGTAATACAGTAAAGTTCAAACTCGCCTGGGTTTGAGTTCGGAACAAAGGAAGCGAATGTAAACATGCTTGAAAATATATAGTGGAGCTTAGTATCGGCTACGCGAATACTCCTTAACCTGATATCAAGATCACTGATTGCTGGTCGCTTAAGAAAAAAAAAAAAAAGGAATAATTAAAGTTCAGTAGGTCAGGTGTGTTTGGTTTGGCCTCTCCAATTTCACCTGTAAATTACGAGTTGGCGTGGTGGGCATACCTCGCTGATTAAATTCTGAATCTTTCAATTTCGACAACTAACAACTTACCTGTGGCTGAAAATTTATGAGCCTTCTAATTCTGAGATGCTTTGCCAAGAGAGAGAGAGAGAGAGAGTTAAAAATTCGATAATATGATTTCAAGAACGTTGTGTTTGACATATAACATGAACCACAAAGCTCTAAGGAACCATAATTTATGTTCTTATTTTGCTGTAAATTCGCTTTCATGTAAGGACAAAGACAAATGTATAAGCTCACCAAACCCATTTTAAAGGTATTATAAACAGCAGACTAGGATGTAAAAAAAAATCATTGGCTGTGGTGTAAAGATCAGGCCCTGGTAGCAATGCAGTATTACCCGCATTCTTCTTATCTATATATCAAATGTTGCCCTCAGGTAAATGTCGCCTAAACAGCTTGATACCCTTTGGTTTTACATCTGACTTTTCTTGTTTAGAAGTCTGGTGAAACCCTTAATCCAGTGCACTCTAGACAGTTGGTGATATAAAGCGTCTGATTCCTCTGTCTGCAAACTTCATCCTTGCATAGAGACAGTTACCTCTTCTACTGATAAGTCTTACTGAATTCGACGTTGTCCTACATAACACCTGACCACTATACATAACTGACCACCCATTTCCACACACATTCCCCGCTAATGCGCCAGGCCCATGTCTTCTCTTCCCCTTTACACACGGCCATCCTACTCTTTTATCCTAAATTTCACCAGATACACGACCACCTGACTCTCATAGCTCCCCAGACATTAGGGATTCTTTACTCTAAGTTACTTTAGGCAAGTGGTCGCCAACACTCACAGTCACCAAGGCATGTGACCGTTCTACACTCCTACTTTCACTGAGAGAAATGACCATCCCATTCTTCTAACTTCACCCAGGCAAATAATAATTCCACATCCCTAACTTTGCCCAGACATCCTATGCTCTTTATCTGACCCAGGTAAGTGACTATTCTACACTCCTCACTTTACTCATACATGTGCCCGTTATACACTCTTAGCTTTACGCAGGGATGTGACTATATTTTTAAATTTCCCCAGACATGAGAAAACTCCGCACTTCTAAGTTCCTTCAAAGAAACAGCCATCTTTACCCAGAAAAAAAAATAGTCACCCAACATTCCTGCCGTTTTACACTTTTAACTTCACCTAGACAACCACTTAAACTCCTAACTCGACACAGATAGACCACCCATCATTCCCAACCACACATATTGGACCACGAGATCTTAACCAGCATCCCGGCAACAATTTCTACCCGACCAAATGAATTAAACAATTATTTAACTTTCATATCTAAATTTTACTTAGCAATATTAATTGATGCATCTTGTGCTGTTGTTGTATTTACTTACATTTGCCTTACACTTTAATTGCTATGGTCTATGAAGTTAGACCAAGCAAGAACCGTGAATGAACGGCCAAGTAATGAAAAGAGCATAAGATGCGTTAGTCCAGGACAGGCTTCGTAACCCAAAGTATATTGCTTAGTGATAAACATACTTACCGGTACGTAAAGTTTTCTGGTATGTTGTACCTCATTTAACACTTCTGTAATGCAGCCCACAATGTTTGGCAGAATGTAAGGTTCTGCCCTTGTGCAGTTAAAGCTCAGTATCCCTGCCCTAAACAATTACCAACTTGCAGCCAAACCCTCCTGCTCTCAGAACATGGCCTCCTTCACTCTTAATCACACCCTCAGCCAGTTGAACGTCTGACACATCTGATCCTGCCTTCCGTGCAGGTGCCTGCTTAACACATCTGCGTTCCTCATATAGCCCTCTACCTTACCTCCCTACAAACTTGACCTAGTTTTTTGCATTTCGCTCTTTCTGCTTGTTCCCCGTACTCCAACATCTCAAAAATCTTTAATTTTTTTGCTACGCCTGATTTCTTTCTTTTGATAAATGTCTATTCCATTCACCCTACCACTCTCAACAATAGACCTATGCACACCTAAAGCACTCTTCACTGGTCTCTTTAGACACCTAAGTCTCTCTACGCCCTTATCTCTTATTAACGTCTTATTACCCTTTCTAGTACACAACCTTTCTCTCTCCAATCCCTCAACTTACTGTATAAACTACCTGCTCACTTCATCCAACTACCGCTTTACCGATTCCATCCCGCGCACATCCTGAACCTACCTCATCAACTACCTGCTTGCTCCCTCCACCTATCTCTTTACCCACTGCTAGCACTCTTTACTACCTTTTTACCTACCTGCACACTTTCTCTACCTACCTCTTTACGTACCTACACGCACCCTTCACCCCCCCTCTCTTAACAGCTAGCTTTTCTATTCCTTTCAATACTCACCTGCTCATTCTCTCTGCCTCTTTCTTTACGCACCAGCTCACCCTCTCTACCTGCCTTTTTTTCTACCTACTCGTTCGTTCTATGTACCTCTTTTCTTACCTACTCACTTACTCTACCCATCTCTTTGTCCTCCCTCAACCTTAATCCCTCCCTCCCCTCTGCGCACCTGACCGTCGTAAACCACCTGGTGTCAGAGGTCGGAGTTGATATTAATTGCCTCTCCTGTAGCGGCCAGATCCCCCCTTTGTGCCTCCTAACTGGGTAAACACTGACCGCACACCAGCCAAGCACACGGCAAACATCACTGAATGGAGTCCCTTGCCTGGCGTAAGCAGTGGTGAATAAAGTCCTTAGTCAGCTATAAGCATGAATTGATCTGGAACATTGTCCTGTGTTATCCGCCACAATAGATGATAATTTCTCTTGTTGGTCAAAGTCGGGAAAACAAAAAATATATTACTGTCTGAGTATTCTACGCTAAAACTTTGGATCTTTTATATTCTCTTTTTTCTGAAGCATGTACGAAAAAAAGAGAGAGAAAAAAAAGCTAAGTTCGCCGGTTTTACTTAGAAGCTTTTAGGTGAATGGTACGAAACAAGTGACTGACAACAGAACCTTCACTGCGGGGAATAGAATGATTATTTTGGCCAATGTTTCATTGTTCATCAAAGTACAACACACAGCAACCGTACAACGTAGACCCCCTCTCTCTATATCTATCTGTTTTTCTCTCCGTCTCTTTCAGTGTCGACCGGGGGTATTAACGCCCCAAAATATGACGTGTGAGGAACATAAAAAATGTTGTTGAATTGAATATCATTAGAACAGACTAAAGATCTTTCACAAAACCCGCCGACATTTTTTTTTTTTAATGTGCCCGACTCTGGGCATAGGCTTTACAGCCTGCAATCAAGGTCCAGCCGTCCTCCTACATACTACATGTCACCACTTCGGCGCTAACACCCACCGTCCATATTGAATACATGCTAGGGCTGTCTCATACAGGACTGGTGTATTGGTATTAGCGGGGTTATTTTTACGACATGTCGACGGGTCTTCTGGTAGATTAGTAAAGCCTGATTTAATGAAATTCAAATCCTTAAACTGTTCCCTGCCTCAGCGAGGATTCGAACCTGGGTCCCACGGGACTGCAAGCCAACTCTCTACCGATCGAGCTACCGCCTCCCCTAACATGTTGTCATTTAACTCCTTCGCTGATACCATGACATCAGTCCTGAATGAGACAGCCTTAGTATGTATTCATTAAGGAGTATGGGCATTAGCGCCGAAGTGATGACTTGTGAATGTGTATGGTAAGAAGAATTGCTGTGGTTCGGCAAACTAATTGTTAAGTAACGCCAGCAGGCCTTTTTTATTTCATATTTCATCTTAACTCTCGGGACTCCTTAAACACTGCTGCAAATCCATCTATGTTTCATCTCGAATTAATATGCATGCTGTACTATAACATTTAAACACTGCAATGTCAGTGCAGTATTTTAAAGTAGATTCATTTTTCTGTTTCTAACCTCACACCGGATTCTTAAAGCGAAGCAACTGAACACAGACTGAGGCAGTTTATCTTTGAGGGTGTCTGGGGTACTGTCCCAGAATTATCAAGGTGACAGGCAAGAGTGATACTGCTTATTTCTCTGATGTAAAGCTCATTATTGTAAGTGTTCTATGGCTATCCCATTCATAGCTTGGCCAAGTAAAAAAAATTCTTTAACTCCTTAAGGACGACGGTCACGATTCTCATATAATAACATCGTCATAGCGATAGACAGAATAATTTAGAAAAGTGTCATGTGGCTGAGTTAAAGAGTTACAAGTATAAAGGATTCCCTTCATTTTAGTCAGTAATAATGTTGCGCTACTGAACTTGACTGTATGAACAAAATATATGTCTTAGTCCATAACTTTTATATCTAGGTGAAAACTGCACAATGACGGGAGAAAAACTAGGTTACGTTTCCGAGGACAAGGAGCAGCTGGAGGGAAATTAGCGTAAAAACGGCGGAATATGAAGAAAAAACTTGCGTGCGGAAATTGAAACTTACCCAAGCTTGATATTGGCGGGCGCGGGAACACCTCCCTGGATAAACTGTGTGCGGAAGAAAATATGACAAAAGGAAGCAGAGCAATATATTTTATCCCACTCAGTACACAAGGTTGTCAACGCCTTATTCGTGCTCTTCCTAGACAATTATCGAGCTAATGAGAGCCATATAGTAGTGAACAGATTAATTTAAGGTCATGTGCAACCTCCCCAGTTCAAGAAAATCTCTCTTAGGCTGGATAAAACCGACGGAAACTGGGGGAAAAAGGGTAAAGAACAATAGGAATCACTGGGTTAATAAAACCTAGGAACTGAACGGAAACTCTTACACACCACAATAAAAATGTATGGCATGTAACCTACTGTGGCTCACTGGATATCACCAGTTGAACAGATAAAAATAAACATACTGGAATGAAAGAATTACATTGTACGTCTGACACAGCTTTCCCCCTCACTCCTACACCATAATTCCCTCTCTCACTCCACCATTCCAACTCCCCCTCTCATATCACCATCACAGCTGCCCTTTTCGTTCGCCACCATAACGCTCCCTCTCAATCACCATCACAATATTCCCTCTCACCCACCATCACAATTCCCTCTCTCATTTCACTGACACAATTCCCCCTCTCATTTTACCAGCACAGTTTCCTCTCTCACCTCATAACCATCACTCCACTTGTCATCCACCATCACATCTCTCCCTCTCCCTCTAGCACCAAAATTTTTCTGCTCTTTCTGCCACTACAGCTCCCCCTCTCACTCTGTCAAAACAGCTCTCCCTCTCATCTACAACAACAACTTTCTCTCTCATTCTACTATCAATGCCCTTCTTTTCACTTCAGCATTAAATTTCCTAGCAAATTCCGCCTAATTCCTTTGCAGTCTTCCACCTCAGTTCCAAGGGTGACCGATGGGTAGTACGTTCAACTCACAAACTGGACAGACACGAGTTCAATTCTCAGGCAAATCAGGTTGGAATAATCAGTTTGTTTCCCCTTAGTCACAGTTCACCCGGCAGAATAATTGAGGATTTGGGTGCAACATAGTGGTGTTTTGTATTCTAGGGGAAAATTGAAACTTGGCAAAAATTGACTGACTAAATGACTCTTTCAGTCGACAGGCATTAAAACTAAGCCTGATTATTTTTCTTCGTCTGCAGTTCCAGGTTTATTCCCCTCATTTCCCTCTCAGCCTTGCCCCCACCGCCCACTGGGGACAGCAGCTACTTCACGGGCTGGGGCACAGGACCTTGAGAGGGCGTGGGTGTGTCTGGGAATCTCGCACAATCTGTCTGCAACGCCCTTCCATCCCTGGCTCTTCCTCCTCCCTGCCTTCCTTCTTTCATAGCCTCCCTGAACCTGTTTTGTGTATTTCCATTGCTCTCTCGTCACTTCTTAGTATGGCTAAGAAGCGATGGAAAAGTTATGTAAGCATACTTTGCATCACAGTGACAAGCTGCAATCCACTGGAGGATGGAGGAGTAAAAAGGGGTTCTAGAAACTGATTTGGTGAATGAAATAATGGCAGGATGTTATCACCATGTACCTTCGGGAACGAGGAAACAATAAACAAATATAAACAGTGAAACACATTTACCCGATAAATTTTGAGGTGTTTTGTACGACAGAGCATGTGCGAGAAAATAGCGATTGTTGGAAGTCAGATACGTATATAGTGACCCAAATAATATGTTCCAGAAGATAACAATTGTAAGAGGGGTTGCTGTAAAGGCTGTATTCTGTGAAAAACGTTAGGAAAGTAAAGGGATATGACTGATTAATTAAGGGTATCTAATAATTAACATCAAGCACGAGATATGTGAGAATGCCTGATGCAGTGTACGGTACTACAGTGCGTCTCCAGTGAAATGACCGATAAGGAAGTGACAAGGAAAATCGACTGAAAGAGGAAAAATTAGATGATATGCAACTGATCAACAATGAAGGTACAGAATATCGAGATACAGAGCATTCTCATATTCATTTTCTTTTTTTTTTTTTTACTGATGCCAGTAGCTTGTAAAAATATTGTGAATTAAGTTAAACAGAATGTTGATGGGCCTAGGACCAGAAATGGGTTGCTCTGGAAGGCAGCTGAAATGCGCGTGTCTCATTTACATTCTTTCTCCTTCTGACCCTTCAGCCTCTTTCTCTTCGGAAAATAAAACCCACACTTGAAAACAAAGAATATATGTACCATTCCTAGAAGATTTCGTGCTGCTTTCACCAAATTACGGAAAAATGAAGAAATTTTCATAACTAAATCAGACAAAAGCAATACAGTGGTTATTCTGGACAAAACTGAATATGAAAATAAAATGAACCATCTTTTGAGTGATACCACAACATATGAAAAATTACGGTCCTCTCCTTTGAAGAGACTTGTAGCTGCATTCAACAAGAAAGTGAAAGAAGTGTTGAAAAATGTGCCTAATTTAGATATCAATAAGTTCATTCAGATCAATCCTTAATTACCGGATATATAAGGACTACCAAAGACTCATAAAGCTAATATTCCATTGCGTCCCATAATTTCAAAGTGTGGGTGCTTTACCTATAAATTATCACAGTTTCTTGCCAATAAACTAGCCCCTGTAGTAGGTACAGTATCCTCAGCACACGTAAAGAACTCCTCGGATTTTATAGAGAAAATTAAATCACTTGACTTTTTCTCCGGCAAAATGGTTAGCTTTGATGTTGATTCATTGTTTACCAAAGTTCCCATTAATGATGTTTTGGAATTTCTAGCTAAAAAATTGCCGGAATGTGACTTTGACTTGGGTATGCCAGCTGACTGTTTCATAGAACTCGTAAAACTATGTGTGACATCGAATGCTTTCTCATTCAACAACAACTTTTACATGCAACGTTTTGGTATGGGTATGGGTTCTCCATTGTCACCCATTTTAAGCAATTTATATATGGAGTATTTTTAAACGAAACTACTGCCGCGAATTTCTCCCCCTCAGCT
This sequence comes from Birgus latro, assembly GCA_018397915.1. Classification (NCBI taxonomy): domain Eukaryota; kingdom Metazoa; phylum Arthropoda; class Malacostraca; order Decapoda; family Coenobitidae; genus Birgus; species Birgus latro. The sequence continues at coordinate 16,292 of JAGKTI010010856.1, forward strand.
CATTTGGTTTCGTTATGTTGATGACATATTTTCGTTTTGGCCTTCAGCACTTGATAATTTTGACGAGTTTTCCTCACACCTAAATAATCTTGCTCCCTCCATTAAATTTAAAGTTGAGTGGGAGAATGAGGGTGTTCTTCCTTTTCTTGATGTACTAGTTATGAAGAAAAATCATTCACTTAGCTTTAAGGTGTATAGAAAACCCACCAGTTGTAACTTGTTCATTCATTACTTTTCGTATCACCAGTCTGCCACAAAATTGTCTGTCATCTCATCAATGTTCCTTAGAGTCCTTAGAATTTGCAGTCCAGAACACATACAAGAAGAAAATTATC
>JAGKTI010010857.1:0-27654 GCA_018397915.1 Birgus latro
GATGATGATGATGATGATGATGATGATGATGATGATGATGATGATGATGATGATGATGATGATTTTTTTCTTTTTTAATTATTAACATATCCCTGAGTGGAATGCCTGTAAACTGAAGAAATGGTGTGACTCACGGTATTTTGTCGTGCAAGAAAGTAACTCTGGCGCTGGAGCTTGAGTTGGTAGTCACCTGAGATGGTGGAGGCAGCCTCCACCTGAGCCACTTCACCCACCAACCCTGTCACCACTCGCCACTGTTCTTCCATCTCACTGCTCACTCCCCTAGACGTACTACTACTCTCCTCTATTTGCTGTCTGCAGAGACGAGGTATTTGATTTCAGTGCTGTGAATTATTCAAATGGAAGATTTTTACCCACATATGCTGCATTTGTGAGGAGGGCCCCCAAGTCCCACCAGCACTATCATTGCCTGCCACTCCATCTTTATCTCACAACTCAATCCACATGCTGTTGCTGTTCTACAACCATCCCCTACCTGCTGTCTGCAGAGAGGAAGTATGGTATTATGCACTGACTTCACAGATATCAAATGTTGAAGTGAAAAAATTTTACTATGCATCCATCACTTAGTCCTTCATTAATCCATTAGGGGAATAGGAGCCCACAGCTAATCTATTCTAGAAGTCCAGAAATTTTAGGCAAAGGTGACCAGTAAATTTCTCTGATTGGCATTAGGTTAGAAAAAACTCCAAGCACCACCGAGGGCACAGATCTGTCAAGGACTACATCCAACTCGAGTATCTGAATCCACTTGACCACCAGGCATTTATTTGTTGCCTCTATGTTTACCACCCAACCTGGTCACACATGGAAACTGTGTTCACTAAGATGGGATTAAGTCCCAACAGCCCCAGTACAATACTGATCTATCACCTCACTCCTCCCTCCACTTGATGCCCCAAGGGCCTCCTCAACTTGTTGTCTGTGGAGAGGGGTTATAGTACTGTACAAGCAGTCCCCATCACAAGTAGCCTCTTATGGCACTTCTTGCTATTAAGTCCTTGGTACATTGAAGAGAAATTGCTTATTAAAGTTCAACTGCTACCCTTGGAGTTGATTAGCCAAATTCCTCCAATTTACAGAGCCATTATGTACAAAGATGTGATATTACAGAACTCATTCCTTATTCCTAACAAAGACTGCCAGTACCTTTAAGCCACAGTATTATGAACTACAGCAAGTCCACGTATGTTGCTTTTTTCTATACTGATTTTTGCCATCATGTCCACTTTATATTAAAGAAATTCTTCCTAGTATGGTAATATTCCAATGGTTTTTATACAGCTGATATGCAGTTTCCCTCAATCTACAGTACCAATTATAAAGAAAATGTTGATATTCTAGAATATGTCCATTACACAGGGATTGCCTGCATTTGGTAAAAATGGCAACAGTCAATGCCACAACATTATCTCTTTGAAATGTATGGGCCCAAGGGCAGGCCACTGTAGTCCAGTACATTTAACTCATGGGTTGCGAGCCACAGCTCAGGCTGGGTAGCGGTCCCTTGCGAGCCACAGCTCAGGCTGTGCTGGCCATGCATCACCGCTAACTACTCCACCTCTACGGAAGCTTATGAATGGAGCTGCACAAAGACGGAAAGAGAGAGTTTTTTTTTTCTATTCACCAGTTGATGTCCTGGATGTTTATCTTCAAATTAATAATAATTAAAAAAAAAAAATCACTACTCCCTTACGTAAACTTACACATGGCCCTATGCAAAAACGGAGAGATAATTTTTCTTTTTTTACCAGATGATGCCCTGGATGTTTATCTTCAAGTTAATATAATAAAAAAAAAAAATACACACCACAGGGTGCGATAAAACAAAGGAACGGTAATTGCGCAATCCATCGGTTAAAGGCAGATAACAACCTAGTTCCCTTGATGGTATTATATGGTGAGGAAAAAAAAAAAAAAATCCTGTCCCCCTCTTGAGGATCAAAATTTTTCAAGGCCATTACCCTGACTGGGACAGTGTAACCAATAGACCACAAGGTGCCCATATTATTATTTAGCTACAGGAAAATCCCTGGCTTCTACAGTTAAAAAAGGCAATGTATAGAAACTGAATATAATGAAAATACACTCACATATACAAATCAACCCTTTAACTAAAGAATGAAGAAGATGCGGAATATAAAGTGACCGCAAACAGAGAGATAGATACTACTACTAATGATCATGAACAGCTGTGGGTGTGGTTGCACAACTGCAGACAGTAATATCAACCTACTTTTTGGTCAGACTATTATGAAACTGTATTACTGTCCTGTATTCCAGACAGTTTGTTTGGCTTTAAATATCATAATGCTCAGTTTTGAAAGCTGTTACCCACTGACTGCCTTTTTTATCATAATGGTGTGAATCAGGTTTTTTTTTTGTCTTCATCTGTACATGAAGCCAAGCCAACTTACTGAAGGAGAGGGAGGGAAGAGGGATACTGGCTGGCCTGTATGGAAGCCAGTGCCCGGTTGGCCTCCTCTATCTGGGCCTTCCTCCGTGCTTGCAACACCACGCCCTCTGCCCGCCACTCCTCTGTCTGACGTAACCTGCACAGTGCATGTAGCAATGTTGTTTAACTCCTTAAATATCTTTTATTCTTAATCATTTGCTATGACAATCAATGACCATCTGCTACTTCAATCACTCCTTCAATCCAGAGTTTTTCTTATTACTGTATATCCTTAACATCTCTAGATGATTTTGTTTCATTTTAAGAGAGTTTTGAATGACAAGGATTAGATATAGCCTCTATTATACCCTTCACTACTTGGGGACTCTTCTGGGTTGAGTAAAGTGTTTGGTACAATAGTACTGAGAATAAAATCTGGAAATTATCAAAGGTATTACAAAAAATACTTGAAAAATGAGAAGAAATAACTCTATGATTGATTACTGACAAAGAACTCTAAGTCACTGGCTCTAACAGTGTTAAATGTGTTCATGCCATTAGCTAAATACCAGTATTAGCATCTAAACTGTAGTATGGCAAAATTATCATCACCAACAAAACTTAAGAATGGAAAAATGAAAAAGTAGGATAAATATCAACATAACATCCAGTGAAAAGGGTCACACATCCATCCACACATCATTCAGGTCTTTAAAATTCTAGGCTCCAACTCATTAGCCAGATGACACATCCATCCATCCATCATCCAACCTATGTTGTCCCACGAGGAGCATAGGAGCCCAGGCTAGGCAAGTTGGTTCTGACATTTACGATGAGAGTGACCAGCCTCACTCATCCATGAGTGGCATTATGTGAACAATAAACTCCAACCACTCCTTGGATATAACCTACACAGATTCAATCCGATTGCAGCTCCTTAATTAACCACAACCCACCAGGTGCCATAATTTGGTTATATGGTTACCACCAAGGATAGCAAATGGTTCCTGGTGTAAAAGAAACCATCTGGCTTGTCACTCAGTGTAGAGTCACCCTCAGGTAGAAGGAAGAGGAAAGAATGAAGGAAAGAAAGACAAAAGAGGGAGTGTAAAGTCACCTATTGGCAGAAGGAAGAGGAAAGAATGAAGGAAAGAAAGACAGAAGAGGAAGAAGGGAACAGAGGAAAGGGTAGATACCCATAGTAGCACTACATCGAGTGAGTGGATGGTGAGTGCTCCCACCATCTTACCAGATGACACATATGAAAATATTTCATAAAGCCTGTCAGAAAGACAGAATACTATTGGCTAAAAAAATAATAATAATAATAATAATAATAATAATAAAAAAAACTTGTCATGTGAATCTCCATATGCACAGTACAAAATGCATCCAGTACTGAAAGAGTAAAAGAAGACAGAAACTAAGTTTTAAATACTTCAAAATATGAAAAGAGAGATGAGTTAATTACTGAATGAGGGAAACAAGTAAGGGAAGGTAAGAACAGATACCAATAGTCACTAACAGTCTAACTGGTATCAAGTGGAAGGATGAAAGGTAAAAGACTGTACCATATTAACCCTTACGACACTCAGACCAAAGCCTGAGCTGCCTGAGACCATACTGCACCTCTACCTCACAGTCAAAAAACCGTCCACACATTTTTTTTACCTGCGTTACATGGAATAAAATATTCATGAGGAGAAGCCACAATTCTGAAGGTACGAATCATGTGTAAGTGACTGTGTGGCTCATTTCACTGGGTGTGATGCTGATGTTCTCCTACCCTCATACTTTCTCTATCCTTGGTTATGAATTCTATCTCATTCAGTTTTTATGGTGGGAATATGGGTTTGGATGATGATGATGAATTTTCTCATGTTTGGGACTAATCAAGTAATACTGCACATTTCAGGTGATGTTAGATTACAGTAATTCATCCTGTTAACCGTGAGTCATGAGTTTAAGTCTCGAGCAGAGAGAAACATGGAAGAAGTGAGAGGTACAAATGTCAATAATTGGTTTGCAAATTAAGCCCACATCTGGAAAAGCTGTTTCAACCCCTGGCTCATCTGGACATGAACCCAATGAGGAGATACAACAGTTACTTGATCCTTATCAGGCAGGTCCTTAATAAACAACTTTTCAAAGTGTGGGTATAATTCCTCCTTATAAACATTTCATAGCACAGTGATATCAATACACAAAGTCACCAACAGTTTGGTGATCCTGTCAAGCTCTTGTATGTTGTGTAAGTATTCTGGGTGAGCCTCCCCTCGCACCAGGTGAAGCTCAAGGTTGCCCGGCTCCAACAGGCAATATTCAGACCCGTCATCCTCACCAGCCAACATCCTAACACCCTGCATATGTTAAAGAGACAAAAATTCATTGTAAGTCCACCTAATACATTGTTAAGGGGAAAAAAATTATAGTTGGTCCATGCAGTATATCATAAAGGGGAAAAATCTGATACGGTACAGCAGTAAATCCACCCTATACAATTTCAAGAGAAAAAAATATGTCCATCCTGCACACTGTTAAGGGGAAAAAAATGATAGTCCATCCTGCACATTAGGGAAAAAAAACTGCAAGTTTACAAGTTTACCCAGTGCACTGTAATGGGAAAATAATAATAGTCCTAACTTACTGTTCGTGGTTGGTCAGGGCACTCACCATCCACTCACTTGATTTAGTGCTGCTCTTGGGTGCCTGCCCTCTCCTCTCTTTCTTCCTTCTTTCCATCCTTCCTCATCTGTCTTTCTTCCTTCAATCTTTCCTCTTCCTTCTGTCTATGGGTGACTCTATACTGAGAGACAAGCCAAATGGCTTCCTGTACACCAGGAAACCATTTACTACACTGGGTGGTAACCATGTAACCAAATTATGGTGCCTGGTGGTTTAGTGGGCAATTAAGGAGTTCCAGTTGGACTGAGCCAGTACAGGTTTATATCCAAAAGGTGGTTGATGTTTACTGCCCATGTAATGCCAGTCAGGGATGAGTGAGGCTGGTCACACTCATCTTAAATGTCAGGACCAATGTGCCTAGCCCCAAGCTTCTACACTCCTCATGGGGCAACACTGGATTAGATGATGAATGAATGAATGAATGAACTTAATGTCTAAGAAGTGTGTTGGAAAAATGCTACCGAACCTGAACGAAAATAATATGTGATGCATATATATTTGGTTTACAATTAAAGACACCAAAACATGCTCATTTGGCATCAATTTTACATATAGCCATAAACTACTTTTAAATGTAAAAAGGGCTTAATTCATTAGCAACTTAATATAATAATTTAAAATGATAAACTACATCATCACAGAAATGTCACAACACACAAACATTAGAGACAGCGGAATGCCTAGCCTCTGATATGACTATTATTTCTAACTGGGGCAAAAGGAACCTACTTATTTTCATAATCATCATCATCATCCTGATCCTTACCGACTGGGTGTGGAAGGCTCTTTAAAAAAAAAAAAAAAAGTACAGGTATGCATGAGCACCATATATTCACATATGCTTCAATACCATCATGTAATCTTTTCCATACACAAGTGCAACCTTCTGAATCCTTCCCTACCCATGTCATGCATTTCCTTCTAAGTCATACTGCATATCCCCTATCATCTCTAATACTACTGTGTTCATCAATAACCTGATATTTTGGTACCTTCCTTTACTTTTCAAGTTTTTTCAAATACATTTCTGACAACACTCAGCAGAGTCTTCCCATAAAGTTTTGCTATTTTCGTACTTCAATCCCCATTTTTTTCTTTTTTTACTGTACAATGGCACAATCACAGTCTTCTCCAAATCCATTGGTACAACTCTTCTCATCCAAGCTTTCTGACATATTCCCGAAACATTTCATTCCACCCTCTCCACCACATTTTTATAACTGAATTAGGTTATTTTTTCAAACAACTGTTGTGAAAGCAGAAAATTAATACAGAGTATACCCAATGTTTTGGGGTACAACAACAGCAGCATCACATTAACCCTTAAAAACTCAAGACAACTTTTTATAGGCTGGGGATAGGGTACTATATGTTGATTTTGTTAAGACTGTAATGGACTTCTTAGCTCAAAGGTTAAAAGTAAAAACACATGGAGGAGAAAAGAGACACTGAGGATCAGGTGAAAGGATGGAATGGAGAGGTATTTGGGTGAGAGTTGTGTGGGATGGAAAGGGACAACTGACAGTGGATGATAGGGCAACATGGAGGCAATATGTATGTGGCCACTCCCTCTGGGATTAGGGCATCTGGGTAAAGACAAATAAAAGTATTTGGCAACACACCTCACTGAACTGCTTCCTGATGTATGCCTTGAGGGTTTGTGTATACCTGGCCTCCTCTTCCTGCCACTCTTTCAGGTTCAGTTGGGACAGGTAGCGTGCCTCCTCAGCCGCCTGCCAAGGAAAAGTCGTCATTAAGGTCAGCTACTCATTATCGCCACCAGCAACCTCAAACCACTTCCCACAATTATAAATCAAGATTGGGGGAAGGATACAGAAAATTATACTCCACAACCAGATATCAACAGGGTAAGTAGAGCCATACATCCATCCATTATCCAATCCTATGTCGCCCCACAGAGAAGCATAGGAACCTGGGGCTAGGCAAGTTGGTCCTGACATTTAAGATGAGAATGACCAGCCTCACTCATCCCTGAGTGGTATTATGTGAGCAATAAACCCCAACCACCCCATGGATGTAAACCTTCACCGGCTCAATCTGCGCCGTAATTACCCACTAAACTGCCAGGCGCCAAAATCTGGTAGTAGAAACAAAATGCAAAACTATGATAACCTATCGACATAGTGTGGGCCACCGACAATAGTACACTATACAGTTACCACACTTCAATCTACATCTAACTTAACAATGTATTGGTATCAATTTCCTCTGCTATAAAATAATGAGTGTACCTTAATGACCTTGTGTAAAGAGAAATAATAACTTCTGGCAATAAGGGTTTACCAGGAGCGTAGCCAGAAAGTTCTCCAGGGGGGGGGGGAAGATGTCTATAGATTCTTGAAAAGGTGGGGGGAGGCGAGTGAGGTGAGCCTCTGGATGGGGGGTTGGGGGGGGGGGTGCTCTGAGCCCCCCCCCAGGAAATTTTTTTGGGAATTAATTACTTTCAGGGGCTTTCTGAGGCCTATGAAAGTATGTATTGGAATATTTAGATAATAACTCATTACAGTAAAACCTCGATATAACGGACTTCAGTAGACCGGAATTCGCTTTTATCGGACCGAGGAGCTACCGGACTAAACTCCTATATATCGGAAAAAGTCTGATATAGCCAGAATCAGTCCAGACTGCCTGACAACTTCAGCTATGTTCACCACAATAAGACAAGAAAAAGACATGTTTTTCAGTGCACAGTACAGTATTATTATACCATTTGATTAATGTAGTGAAGGTAAAACACAGTACAATACTGCAATGGTGGTGAAAACTACCGATGCAATCCGGACTAATGTCTGATATATCGGAAAAAGTCCGGATTAGCAGGGGTAAGTCCGGATGTCGCTTTTATCGGAAAATCGCATATTTCGGACTGGCCTGAGCCCCAATTAGTCCGTTATAGTGAGGTCTTACTGTATAGCGAAAATGGCGAAAAATTGAGCAAGAAAATGATTTTGCCTGAAAAAAGAAGCATATTTAATGATCCTTATGGAATAAAAGAACAATAATGAATCTGGGAGTCTCACGTGCATTTTCCTCACCTCTGAGAGCATAATAATCTTAGCTATGTTAGTTGGAACCTGGAAATGTCAAAATTAATCAGACAAATGATGATAACAAAAATATATTATTGTGTTGTAAAAGAAAGCAATATAATTTTAAGTATTTCACAAATCTCTTGGTACCTCAAGACTCAAGTATCACATAACATATTAAGAATCACTTCCATAGTCCATACATCATCTATAATTATAAATATGCCATGTATTGGAAGTCTATCCACTTGGTTAAACTAAAGGGGTAATCCTTTAAAATATGCTAAATTACTTAGACTTCTCTGCTGTTTTTACTTGAATGTTCTTAGGAAAAAAATATTTTATAATACATATACTGTATATATATATATATATATTGCTTAAGAAATCATAGTTCCGATTAGTTAAATTTGAAGGAAACACTGATTAACAAAAACATAAGATATTGTCGAACTCAGACAAATAAATTCAGTTTCATTCATACTGGTACTCTATAACTGCTATATCAACTAAAATGAAAAACAACAACACCAGTTCTAGATACATATATATATGCTCTCAGCAGTTTTGCATGCCTTGACAGTACTGTATATTCATAAAAGGAGATGCAGTCTTCTTGCTTTTGTCTTTGCGAACTGATCCAAAATTATGTCTGCATGATGCTGACTCACCATGATTCTCTCTCTCTCTCTCAAGTGACTTTTTATTTTTTTATTTTTAAAGATTAATTTTTTTTTTTTTTAGCCCCATTCGATTTCAAGACCCTCAAGGGGGGGGGCCGCCTCTTCCATCCCCTCCTTCGCTATGCCCCTGGGGTTTACACTACTGACAATGCTACAACAAATTCACATGAAGGATGTATATTTATTAACACATATGGTCAGGATCACATTTAGGGAAGCTGACCATAATGCTGCAGGATTAACTCTACACGTGCACTTCTTGTTACGTTAGGGGTATGCTCCAGAATGTCACATTTTTCATAAATTTGGTGCTGTAAATCTAAGCAACTGGCAATTAACCTTTAAAGGTATCATACCAGTCATATCTTAAGTGGCAATATTTCTATGATTTATTGAACACACACACACACACACACAAAAGCTGAGTATAGCGAATGAGGACTTGCTGTACTCACAGTTTCATCAAAGGTGCGGTACACATCAATAAAGTCATCCAGTCCCTTTGCAAACTCTTTCTGGAGATTATGGTGGTGGTGGCTAGTGAGCAGAAGTCCTTCTTGCTGTTTCCTCAATTCACACTCTGTTGCTTCTCTGGCCTCATTAATCTGGCGTAGGTCCTCTCGCAGCTCCATCTTGTGCAGACTATGAAAAGAAAATCATGGTTCAAAAGAGCAGGATGGAAAGCAAACAGCAACAAAATAACAGTTAACAATCATTCAGAATGCTGTGGTCAAACCCTAAACACATCATACAAACAACAATTTCAATTCACCATCATAACCAAATTTCCAACCAGAATCCAAACCTTTACTGCCATAAAAGGAACATAAGGTCCAGGGGCTATCCAGTCCAGACATTCAAGGATGGAGCCAGTCACTTTCCCCTGAGTGATATTATAAGGGCAATAATCTTCAACCACATACAATAGTTCTTTTAGTAGTTTGTAAATTTTTCATACCTTAGGCATTCATCACACTTAAATCTTTACTTCATTGCCTTTTGCATTTACTTCCAGTCCACTTTGTCTACATATCAGTCCACCAATCTCTCCAGGAATCATCCCATGTACTATTCAGGTAGGTAAATGATCTCTGAATATTAAAAGCCATGCTGATATCTAGGTATAAATGACAGAGAAGGAAAACAAATTGAAAGTTAAGAGTTTACTCTCAATGTTTCAGGAATAGTCAAGATGGAAAAAATAAACTCTCAACCCTTCAATGTCTTCTTCATTTGCCACTTTTGTTTTTTTGACACAGCCATTTCGATATTTCTTTAATCATCACTAGTTTATTTCAAGTTCATATTCCTGACACATAAGAATGTTCAAATTACAACAATCACAATACAGTACCCTCCCACAGTGAACATATTCAGAGTAAATAATGGGCCTAGTGAATGAGCAGGGGGTATCAGGTCCACAAAACCATAATGAATGAGCTAAACCCTGAGTGAACGAAATCGGGGGAGAGAGTAGGCCATGACTGCCATCTCCCATATTGAATGACTGCCCCCCCCCCCCAAGTAGATGCTGAACAAGAGGCCAAATCTGAGCAACCCGTTGAGCAGAATCCAACAGAGGACAAAGATCTGCCTATGTCGAAGATCAGTAAAATTCTAGTGGCATTGGATGTTCTGAGAGAAGAGGTCAGGGCAAATGAAACCAGCTACCTTAGGACAAAGGAAGTGCTCAGTGGGGTTGAAACCACTTTTCATTATTACATTGAAAGGCACAATACGGAAGTCATCAGAAGAAAACAAACACTTATTACACGCTACAATCGAACTCAAGAACAGGAGCCAGTTGCCCCTACATTGTCTGCTACACTTCCTGAGGAAGAAGATGATGATATGATGTCAGTGGTGTCATCTTTGGACTCTGAAGGTTTTATGGAAGAGGTGAATGAGGTAGAGGCACGTGGGGAAATGGTTCAGTCAAGTGACGAGGGCAAGACTGGTGATGGGAAAGAGGGAGTGGAAGGTGCAAACAACAATACAAGAAATTTCCAAATGCACTCATATTTTCAATTTCCTCATCATTGAACCTCACTGTACATTCAGTGACTTCACTTCTCTCGAAGACCATAACTTTACTCTTCCCTACATTCACCTTAAGATTCCAATTCTTACACACCCTCCCAAATTTCACTTAACAATATGGTATCATCTGCAAACAACAATACAAGAAATTTCCAAATGCTGCCTTCTCTCATTAGGGCCACTCCAACATTCACTGCCCTACCCTGTATCTCTTTTATTACCCCATCCATATACAGACTGAACAACAATGGAAACATTACACATCCCTGTTTCAATCCAAAATTTCAGATAGAAAAACTCACTCAGTTCACTATGCACACACACTGCAGACTTAGCACCCTCATGCATACTCTTCACAGCATTCAACAACTTCCCATTAACTCCATATAGTCTTCATATCTTTCATATTCCTTGTCTGTCCACTCAGTCATATGCTTTCTCCAATCCATGAAGGTTGCATACAACTTCTTTTCCTTCTCTTGAAACTTTCCCACTAAAGACCTTAGAATGAATATCTGATCTACACAACCTCTTTCTTTCCTAAAACCTCTCAGTTCTTCTCCAACTAATTCCTCTGTTATTTCCCTAACTCTGTCAATAAGTATCCTACCATATACTTTTCTTGTTACACTAAGAAGACAAATGCCCCTTTAATTACCACACACTTCTTTTCCCCCCTTTCCTTTGTCCGTCCATCCATCATCCAATCCTGTGTTGCCCATAAGAAGAGCAGAAGCCCGGGGCTAGACAAATTGGTCCTGACATTTAAGATCAGTGTGACCAGCCACACTCATCCCTGAGTGGTATTACATGAGCTATAAACCTTAACCACCCCTTGGATATAAACCTGCACAGGCTCAATCCGATTGGAGCGCCTTAATTACTCACTAACCCACCAGTCACCATAATTTGGTTATATGGTTACCACCCAGCATAGTAAATGGTCTCCTGGTGTACAGGAAACCATTTGGCTTGTTACTCAGTCTTGAGTCGCCCATAGGTAGATGGACGAGAAAAGAATGAAGGAAAGAAAGACAGAAGAGGGAGTGCAAAGTCACCCGTAGCCAGAAGGAAGAGGAAAGAATGAAGGAAATAAAGACAGAAGAGAAAGGACGGAAGAGAGGAAAGGGCAGACACCCAAGGCAGCATTACACTGAGTGATACAAGGGAATAATTATACCTGACTTCCAATCCTCCATGACTCTCCCTTCCTCCCAGGCCAATCTGCACATTTTCCATATCCACTCTACTACTCTCCCCGATGCTTCATCATTTCACCACACACTCCATTGATTCCTGGGGCTCTCCTCATTTTGACTTTTTTCGTTCCTTCCACTACTTCCATCCTACTGATCTCTTCCTCCCTTCTCACCACCCTCCTTCTCCTGGCCATTCCCCAGCCACTTATACTCGTGTTACTTTCATTCTCTTTGTTTAACACTCCCATAAAGTGTTCTCTCCATCTGTTCGCTTTTTCTCTCTTCTCCACTATCAACCTACCATTTTTATCTTTCGCTCCCCTACTAACTTCTTTACCACCCTGTCTAACTCTCTTTACCTCCTTCCAGAACATTTTCTTACATTCCCTCCACTTTACACTCAAAGTCCTTCCAAATCCCTCATCCACTCTCTTCTTACTCTCTCTTATGTTTTTACCTCTCTCTTCCTCACATACAACTCTTTCTTCCATCCTTAAACTTCCTCCAAGCCTCTCATTCCCATACACTCACTATATGCCTTCTTCATTTGCACCACAGCTTGTCTCACCTCTTCATTCCACCATGCTGTTCCTTCATTGCACCCCCTTCTGCCTTATCTTCATCCCACGCACCTCACATGCTGCAATTATTTCTTCTGTGAATATCTTGCACACACCTTACACCTCCCATATCTGCTCCAAATCATATTTACCCAATCGCTTCTCCACTTCTATCATATATTCAGCCTTTTTTACCATCCTCTTGCAACTTTTCTACCCTCCCTGTATGGGCTACTTCCTCCTGTCCTTCCCTCCTTCTATTCCATCACTGCACCTAGAACCATGTCTTTCACCACCACCAAGTGGTGGTCAGAAAGTCCATTCTTGCAACCTCTGTGTGCTCTTGTATCCAATACATACTTTCTCATTCTGTCATCCACACACACACACATAATCAACACATACAAATTTTATAAAAGTAATATCACGAAACTAAGGACAACATAACAATGGAGGGCTGAAATAAATGTGTTTTACTTTATGTGCCACCAGACATGGACAGTTCACATATGTAATACAAATAAATTAAAAAATAAAATAAAATAAAAAATAAAGGTGGACAGAAAACACAAGAGTGAGCTTGGAAACTAATTCTTTCTCTGATGTCTTGGATTAAACAAAATCTCTGAAAAAATGAGTTTTGTATAGGGACCAGAAGAGATTAGTGGTAGCGCCCTCTCTTCACGACCATAAGGTTAGCAGTTTGAGCCTACACCAGGGTAGTGTATTTCTCCTTGCCCAGCAGAGCTGTATGGTCCATTGGTCTCAGCTCAGGGGATTCACCCCCTCTAAGTATTAAAAAAATAATGCCTAGACCCGGGCTCCTGTGCTCCTCTGTGGGGCGACATAGGATTGGATAATGAATGAATGAACTTAAACTCTTTGCTGTTTCCCTCCCACCCATTTTACCCACTTATCACTATAATTCAGCCCCACATTAAACTACCACACATTGCAAATGTGCTCTATATTGATGATATGAAGGCTGTAGGCTATGGGCCACATCACTGGTCAATCTGTTCATGGCTTCTAGGTTTGCCAGGCAAGTGTTCTTTCTCATTTTTCTACATCATGCCTATTCCTGAAACAAAAATGGGAAGTTGGATTATGAGATGATAAAAGTGCAATTAATATACACTGTCTTTTTGACATTCTTTTATGTAAAAAAAAAAAAAAAACTATTTGTTTCATTTCTAGCAATGAAGCTGATTTGGTATTTCTCCCAATCTACAGCAAAGGTGCACTAACAACAGTACTGTCAGGACACTAAAAGAGCTTAACATTCTACATAACAGCTAGTAACATATATACGGTACGTAATATAGAGGTCAGAAGAAAGTTGTGCCTCAGCAAGAAGGCTCCAGGAAATAACACTGAATTCTCTAGTTAGGAATTTCACACACAGCACAGTGGGATGCCTGATGGGAAACTCCTCAGGCTTGGGAAAGTTCCACACACCCGTGCCCTTACACATGACACAACCAGTCATATACAGTACTGTACTGTACAGACTCATCTTAATCTTTCTCCTGCCATAAATGACAAGCATAACAAACATTCTCTCCTTCATAAAATCCCTACAATTTAACACACTTTTGGAAAAGCTCAGTGACAATTACGATAGTACTGTTTATAAAGAACTACCGTATCAAGCTAGCTATCTATTGCCAGACGCCATAATCTCATAAGGGGTGGCCGTTTGTCTTTGAGTTAGCTGTTTTATAGGGAGGGGCATTAACCCTTTGCCAACCCACTTGCTGGCACATAGGGAACATGTCAGGTTGGTTATATGGTTACCATCCAGCACTGTAAATGATTTCCTGGCTTAAAGGAAATCTCTAAGCTCGTACCTAAACGTACACACACCTGTAAAGGAAAGAAGAGTTATTAAAGTGACAGAAAAGATGGGAGGAAGAGAGGTGGGCAGACACAGAGAAAGAATGATAAAGGTGAAGGATGAAGTAGGCAGCACTACATCAAGTGAGTAGATGATGGCTGCAACCACCTACCACGCATATAAAAAAAACAAGCTGTAATATACTGGAAAACATAACTGGCTTATAATGAGGACTCTCTGTACCTGAGGTGATTTTTCCTCTTGGTGACCAATTGCAGCTGGTCTTCCAATCGATCATTCTCCTGAGGTGACAGTGGTGGGTGGGTGTGGTCGAGTGATGGGGCCAGGGCTGAAGACAGGCCACTCAGACAAGCCTCCATCTCCTCCAACTGCTTCCCTGTCAACACCTCACCTCGTGCTTGCAGTTCCTCATACCTTCAACCCACCAAACTAATCAGTGCAAGATGAAATATGATCCACAACTGCAAAGCTTGTATTGTACTAATAATAAAGCTCTCAAGTTATGAATCATTTATCATATCCCAACCTCTTTTCAGATCCAATTTTGGGGAGCACATTATTATTTTATATACAAAGATAGATTGATATAGTATAGCCTACAAGTTTACAATACCATCAACAAATTACAATAGCTATTAATTTCACCTTAGGAATATACAGTAGAGTAAATAACTCACTCCTTAATCTCTGCCTCTGTGAGAAGATCGCGTGGTGAGACATTCTTGGTAAACCACTGGAGAAAGGTGGCGAGGGGGGCTGTGTCCTGTGACTGGAAAAGCCAGTCGTAGTCAGCACCCTCCAATCGTTCAGCACCTGGGACCCCCAGGGAACGCAGATGTACAACTAACACCTCTCCATTCATGCTTCCCATACTTCTCTGCCACTGCCACGCTCTGTAATTTGAATATAATCAATGCAAGTTAGCCACATACTATTGCTGTCATGCCCTAAATGGTTTGGCATAACTCTGACTTCCTAACTTACCTAATCCCTAAGCTAAATAAAAACGCCAGTGATGTACGATTTGAGTTCCTTTCTTATAGACCTACGTTCTTAAGGAAAATAATTTTAGTACTAGATACATTTCAAGTGATTTTCTATCAAAAAATATTGAAGAAACAAAACAGACATTATCATCATCCAGACCTCCTTTCCCATCCTAGGGCAGGGTAAGGAGTAGCAACGTCCAGACAGCCCAAATCTGCCCAATCCAATAAGCCAAGCTTCCATTCACTCATCATTCAAGCCCCCAGAATCCTGGCTCTATCTGATATGCCAAAAAATTTCACCACATTCTGTAGCTTCACATAAACGTATCTGATAGAGTCAATCCGAATGCTGTCACGTTAAAAGGGGTGCCAAATCCCTGATCATGCACTTCTTTTCAGAATATTCATCCAGCCAGCTCGATCTCTTGTCAGTCCCCTTACCTCACCGACTTCCATACCTCTATTCCTCACACACTCATCCACAATATCCCTCCACCTTCTCCTTGGCCTACCTTACCTCCTCCCTCCTTCATATTCACTCAGATATACATTTCTCACCACTCTATCATTATCCATTCTCTCCCTATGACCATACCATCTCAGTAAGCACTCTTCAATTCTGGTGTCCACAGACTTCCTCACTCCACATCTTTCACGAATGACATTATTTCGTATTATTTTGTATCCTATCCCCTCCTGTACTCCACATACAATCATCAGCAGTCCCATCTCCACTACTGTCACTCTTGACTTTTCATTTTCATGTCACACCATCATCTCACACATGTTAAAGTTGGTACTAACACTCTTTCATGTAGGCCTAGCACAGCTGCAACACTCAAGCCTCTATTTCTTATCAAGGCCTTCATAGCACCAGCTACTTTCCTTCCTTGTGTCAATCTATTTTCTGCTTCTTTTGCATATTTTCCTCTCTTTTCTATCACTGTAACCAGGTATTTGAACTCTCTCACTAATTCCAGTCTCTCTTCATTCACTGTAACATTACACTGGGAGTCACCTTCTCTCTTGATTACAATCAGTTTACTCTTTTCTACATTTACTCTCAAGGCACAATGCTTACAGACATCAGGAAAAGTCTGCACTAATCTACCAAGCTCTTGTCCAGTATTTGCAAGTAGCACTGCATCATCAGCATACAACAAATCTGAGATACTGTATTCCATCCAACACCATCCCTCTCTCCATTACCTGTACTGTATTTTACTTCACTCATCACCCCATTCATATATATATTGAACACCCAAGGGGACATCACACAACCCTGTTGCATGCCCACACTGATTGTGAACCATTCACTTAGATGCCCATTTACCCTTACACATGCCTCACTATCATTATAAAAACTCCTGACAGCACCCAGCAACTTACCATCTACACTGTACATGCGAAAAACTTTCCGCAATCCTTCTCTGTCTATTTTGTTGTATGCCTTTTCCAGATCCATAAATGCCACAAACACCTTACAGTCCTTCTCACAAGCCTTCTCCACTATCTGTCTCATTGCAAATACCGGTATTTGATCCACACATCCTCTGCAACTCCTAAAGCCACCTTGTTCATCACTCACTAGGACTTCTAATATCTCTCTTACTTTATAATAATTCTTCCATATACCTTCCTTATCACACTCAATAAACTTATGTCACAATAACTCACCAACCCCAACTGCTTTCCCATTTTTCAGCCGCTTCACGGCATTCTTCACCGGTGTGGGTGTCACATTTCCTGGCACTGCATTTCTTCTCTGCACACCCCTAAAAAACCAATCACGTTTACAGCTGCTCTGCCCTCCCTATTCCCATTCATCAGGCTTTCAGAATATTCTTTCTATCTGATCCTTGCTTCCTCCCCATGGGTTAATAATCTGCCACTTACATCCTTCACACCATCACATTTCTTTCCGCTTGCACTTTTACATTTCCGCACCACTTTCCAGAATAACTTCTTATTTTCAGAGTAATTTGCATTCATTTTCCTTCCTAGATCATAATTTACCTCCTCCTATTTCCTCTTCACTAGTCTCTACGTGCTTCTTCTCTCAATATATTCAGTTCTTATTTCAATTGAACCCCTGTCCTGTAACCACTCTAGCCACTTCTTCCTCTTTTCCTCCAATGCTCTCTTACCATCTTCATCCCACCTACCTAGCGATATTACTGAATGCCACCTGAATACACGATAGCATGTTTACTACCGATCCCGCCGACTGGACATGACATCAGCACACCAAAGAAACTCAAACCTATGCAATTTAGAAACCATAAATACTGTAACAGTGGAAGCCTAACTGGAGTTTTTGGAACCTAACTGGGAGGCTTTGTCCCCCAGACTCCCTAATAATTATAACCTACCCCACAGTGTGCAAACTAAAGTGTGCATTAGGTAAAACTTGCACCAAAACAGTATTGTGCGTTAAGAGCATATCATGGCACGTTTTGCAATCATCACACAACCAAGTGATGGTGAGGTAACGTGGGCATGATCATAAAGCAAATCCTTACATACATCACAAAGAAGACATCCACTGAAACATCATACAGGTTAGCTAAATAGCACTTGGTGATTAAATTAAATAGTGGTAGGTGGTGGCAACCATCATCCACTCACTTGATGTAGTGCTGCCTACTTCTTCCTTACCCTTTATTATTATTTTTCTGTGCCTGCCTTCCTCTATTCCTGTTTCTCCCATCTTTCCTGTCACTTCTTATTGCTTTTCTTTCCTTTACAGGTGGCTTTACATTGAGTGACAAGCCAAATGTTTTCCTGTAAGCCAAGAAACCATTTACAACGCTGCGTGGTAACCATATAACCAAACCATACGTGCTCCCTATGTATCAACAAGTGGGTTTGTGGAGGGTTAGTGCCCCTCCCTGTAAAACAAATAACTCAAAGTCAGATGGCCACCTCTTACGGGATTATGGCGTCAGGCAATAGATAGATAGATTAAATTAAAACATTTCATATTCCACAATATATAACAGTACTATACAATAATGGAACCTCCTATTTACCAATACACAAACATCTCTATGACGCCCACTATACATGGTAATCTATAAAAAATAAAGGGTAAACAGATGTTTTATTTGAGGCAGTAGAAGCACCTTACCAATTGCATTCATATCCCTCCAGTTTGTTTTCTGTATTTTTTTTACTATTTCCAGGGTGGTACATTACCTTTCCCTGCTGAAAAATTTCCTACTGTCATCATCGCATTCCTTAAGCAGTTCGTTTATGGTGTAATGGAAATCTTAATTAACGTACTGAAAGGCAGAGTTTGTTTCCCAATTGGATGCCAAGTTAGGTTAGGTTTGATTAATTATTGGGTATGGGCAAGCGAAGTTGGATTTAGTTAAACACTTAGGTTAGGACAGTCCTTCAGCCATTACAGCTGGCCAGTCAAACGAGTTGACAAAGCAGAATGTAGCTAAAAACAACGGGGGAAACAAATTTTCCATGTCGCGTTTACTTATCATCCCAGAAATGTTCAGAAAAACATATCAGACTATCAGGAAGAAATGATCTGGTAAGGTGTTTCTACTGCCTCAAATAAAGCATTAACCAAATTAAGGATCCTTTCAGCGTTTTATTCCAATATATCTGGAAATACCACAACACCGTCGTAAATAATTGGTCCCAGGAATGAATCACTCCAGTGGTAAGCTAAGATAATAATAATAATAATCATCTAGCAACGACTAAATTGTGTAGCTGAGATTTCTTACGTCCTTGAGGGATAAGAAATGTTAAAATACTTCAGTATACTAAAGAAACCAATGGAAGTGCAACTGATCAAATTAATGTACGACTAACCACCAATATTCTAAAAATATTACACAGATTTTCATGGCACCACTTGAGAATAATACCAAATGTAGCATACCTGTATCTACAAAAGAAAGTCAAAGCTTGTACTGCCATGAAAAAAAGCGCAATCCCAAACAAAATAAACCCCACATACCTCAAATTCGTGCCACACCGCGCTGAGTGGCGTTCTTCCCTGTGATTGGTCGTGGTTTGTTTTTGTGACGTATGATAACAGAGCAATATTTTATACGGGATAACAATTTTGCCGTAAATTCTGTGCTTCCACTTAAGGGTATAAATACCCCATTTTAGGATATTTTAACCAACTTTAGGGTAACGTTTAGGGTAAGATTAAAATATGCAAAATCTAGGGTAATCAAGCATTTCTTAATTTTCTTGGAGTATTTCACTTATATTTTAGGGTAATTGTAAAATTTCCGTTTACTAACATGTTAATGATTCTGGGTGTAATCTGACGCGGATTAAAATGTTGGAATAATCTGT
Source organism: Birgus latro (assembly GCA_018397915.1). Classification (NCBI taxonomy): domain Eukaryota; kingdom Metazoa; phylum Arthropoda; class Malacostraca; order Decapoda; family Coenobitidae; genus Birgus; species Birgus latro. The sequence continues at coordinate 19,813 of JAGKTI010010857.1, forward strand.
AATTTGTTGTGGATTTGTTGCCATCTATAAAATCAAACTAGTTTCCCACTGAATTCGCTCAAATATGAATCTTTGTTTTCCTTTGATCAGCTGAGCACCGCCGCGCACACCAAACCCGCTGAGCTTGTTGATATTGTTGATTAGTGCTGTTTGCCTTTCAGGTAAATGTTTGATATTTTCTGGTATGAAATACTGTCAGCAGTATTGTTTCATTATTCACTTCTGTATAACATCTGTGCTATAATAAGCAATATGTTTATATTAATAACTACTAGTATTCTTTTTTCTTTAATCCGCAGTATTTTGAAGTCCACAGTAACATTCATGATCCCCTTATATATCTCACATCCATCCATTGCTGGAGTACTCCTCATCATTGTGGAATCTGGGGTACATAGGCGACCGTAGGCTACTGGAATCAGTACAGTGACGTTGGACAGAGTCTATACAGGTGCTTGAAAGCCTCGACTATGCAAGTAGATTAAGGGCTTTGAACTTCTCCTTTCAGGGGAGACTGCTTCGACATGACATCATCAGATACTGGCAAATATTTCATAGAAACTTCATTGACCCCAGATGACCTGGTTGCCCATCCTCATTACCCAACTACTCGGTGCCACCAGTTCAAGATTGCCCTCTCCAGATGTCATCTTGATGTGCGTAAGAGGTTTTTCAGTATCAGATGCGTATCACTTTGGAATTCCCTGCCTGACTCTATTGTTTTGATTCAGGATCAAGATTCTTTTAAAGCAGCTCTCACTTCCCATCTTGGTGATTCCATGTTCCAATTCCATTAACTGTATGATGATATTTCTTTCTTGTCCTCTTGCTATCTTCCTGTCCCCCCATTTCAGTTTTCAGCAAGTACTGTAGTTACTTCCTAGCTGCATATGGTGCACCTTCTAGCCTATATCTTTGCTTTGTTCTTTCTGACTTATTTCCTATTTTCTGTGGGCTGGCACATCAGCAGTGTGTGGCTTCCGGGGGCCCTTCCTTCGGGCAGGCTCAGGGTCCGGGAAGCGCACCAGGCGAGATAACCAGGTGAGATTACGAGTATGGTACTAACTATTTAATAAGTACTTTCAAATGGTTAAAAAAAGCAGTCACCAAATGCACAAAGTCTTCCTAAAGTTATAGTGCCCTAAATGTTTTTACATGCTTACAGACAAAAAAGAATTAATGTGAAATAATGTCATCCTCCACCCTACCCATCTCTAATGTCTTCCCTTACCCTACCTTGACCTACCTATCTTACCCTGTTCTCTTCCCTATACTACCTTGACCTGTCATCCTCTGCCCTATCCAGCCATCCCTTCCCTTAACCTGCCTGCCTTGCCAAATCTGACCATGGTGTACCCTGCCCCAGCTTCCTCTTAATGTATTCTGCCATCCCATACCCCACCCAGTCCAGCCATTCATTTCCTTCTCTTCTCTCAACTCTTTCCTGTCGTCTACCATATCATGCCTTTTCCCACCCACCTTCTCCTCTCTGTCCTGTCTCATCCAACACTAATGGTCCTCTCTCTACACTACCCATCTTGCATCAACCTACCCTTCCCTTTCTCTCCCTACACACTATCCTGCCACTTTCTATCTACCTCTCCATGGCCTACCCTACCCTGTCTCTCCATAACCAACCCTTCATTCTCAACCTTACCTCTTCCTACCTTACCCTGTTTAACCCACCCTCCTCTGGCTCTCCCTACCCTGACCTTCCTCTCGCTGCCCTGCACTCCCTTTACCTCCTCTACCCTGTCACTCCTTACATTGCTTCTGATTGCCCTGTACCATGATACACTGCTTCCTGCTACTTTGTCCTGCCCTCTCTCATTACTCAGCCTTTCCCTGCAGCTCCCTGCAAAGCTTTGCCACTTTTTACCCTGCTTCTCCTTATCATACCCTGTCTTTGCCTACTGTGACCTACCATGCATCTCCCTGCACTGCCACTCAGTCCACCACCCAGGTCAATGATTAGCTCTTGATACCTTTAAATCATCTGTTGACAGCCTCTATGCTGAGTCAGGTCTACCCTCTCTTTTCCGACATTGTGCTCTTCTTTCTCTTCTGTATTCAACCAAACTCCATCAGTCCTCTTCCCAGGAGCTTCCCATTCCTCCACCCACATTAGCAAAGTTTACTTCCTAACCACACTTCCACCCTTCTTTTCCAGTTTGTATACAATCTCTGCTCTCCTATTCTTCCTTTACCAATTCTGACATCCTTCCCCCCGGCTCTTACCTCCCACTACAATTTGTACCTCTGTTATTTCTTACTCCAAATCCTCTACCTCACCCTTTGTTCTTTATTCCTATTTCCTCGAACATCTTTCTTCTCATTCTTCTGCTACATACACTGATGGGTCAAAAACATCTAATGACACAGGATTTGCAGTACTTTTTGCTTCTTGATCCTATCAGTTTACCTTACCTTCTGTTGCTAGTGTACTCAACACAGAGCTCCATGCAATATGTTTTGCCTTATGATGCATGAAATACTCATCATTATCTTTTGTTCTTTTCATGAACTCTCTCAATGCACTTTCGCTTTTGTCATTTTTCTCTTTACACCCCCTTGTTTATGAGACTCAAGAATGGCAATTTCATTTATACTGGAATGAAAAACTTACATTTCTGCTGTGTACCTAGTCATGTAGGTATACCTGGAAAGGAAATGAATTGGTTGATTCTTTAGCTTGTTATGCAGTCTCCTTAGGGAATTCTCACTTTCTTGCCATTCTGGCCTTTGATGACCTTCCTATTATCACTTCATTTCGAACTTCAAGATGGCAGTCCTTCCGGTCTGACATTTCAGCTAATATATTCCGCACAGTAAAACAGTCCATTTCTCCCTGGCATAACCCATGTCATAGAATAAGAGGATGGGAAGCTTCACTAGCCCGTCAGTGGATAGGTCATACCCAGTTCACTTACTTGTATTTAATGTCCAATGGACCTCCCCCTCCTTGCTGTGCCTGTGATGCTCCTCTTTCTGTTTCACATATCCTTTTAGACTCTCCAGATTATGCTTCTCCTCGTGCCACTGCTTTTCCTTTTGTAGCGCAGTTACATCCTCGTCCCTGTCTTACCAGTGTTCCTGGGGAGTCCCGTACTTTTCTGTAGATCTTATTATGTCATTTCTAAAAAGAATCCATGTCCTTCACCTAATCTTAAATCCTCCCTCTTGTTTCTAATTATCCTCTGCAGTGTCCTAATTGTATACCTTCAAATCATAATGCCAAATGATCTCTGCTGTCTGGCACTTGTATTTCATTCATTCACTCACTCTGTAACTACCCTGCTTCAGCTCATCCTACCCTGCCTCTCTGCACCTCTCCCTCTCACTACTCAGCCTTTCCCTAACCTTCCCGCTTCTTACTCTGCCCAGTGTCTTCCTACCCTACCCAGCCTTTCCCTACTTTATCCTGTGTCACTTCCTAACACTGCCCTGCCTCTCCTTAAGCTACCCTATCTCATCCTACACTGCCTTTGCTTAACCCACTTTGCTGCTCACAACTCTACTTTACCTGTCCTTGCCATACCCTTCCTCTCTTTACCCTCTCTTTCCTCTCCCTACCCTACCCTGCCGCCTTCCTTCCATACCCAATCTCCTTACCATACCCTGTCTTTCCCTACTATACCATCTTCCTCCCCAACCCCATACTGCTGTACCATATCTAGCAATTCCCCACCCTACCTTGTGCAGCCTTTCGCTACCCTGCCACTCTGTTTTATTCAGCCACTCCCTACCTTTACTTGCTATCTCTACCCTACCCCTCCACTCCCTAAACTAGCCTACCTGGCATCTCTTTACCATACTCTGCCATTCCATCTCCAACCCTCCCTAGCATCTCCTTACTTTCCTGTCATCCTCAACCTTGCCCTGCCTCTTGATACTTTACCATCCCAGCCTCCTTATTCTTTCTTGTAATCCTCTACCTTGATGTGCCAACCCTATTTTGCCATGGCTTGCACTTCCATGCATCTGCCTACTGTACTAATTCCTTCCACTCTCTCCCTCCTCTTTCCAGCCTTTCCCCTCCATTCCCTGCATCTCCATGCCTCTGTGTGCCTTTCCTTACATCTTCCTTGCCTCACCCCCTGTTCTTTGTCTCTACCTACCCTTCTTTTCATTGCATTCTTTGCCTTTTCTGTCCCTCTTTGCATCTGTCTGTGCTTCCTGTACTGCCCAATCCCTTTTGTTTCCTTCCTTAGCATACCCATCTCTCACTCTCACCCCCTCCCTTACCCCTCTCACCCATTTTCTCACTCTCACCCTCTCCCTTACCCCTCTCCTCCTTCCCTTCCCTATTCATCTTCTTCCTTCGTCTCCCCCACCCATCTCCTTACCCTTCTCACTCCCCTACCTTCCTATCTCCCTTACCCAGCCCCCCCCTCCTTAATCCTCTCTGCCTTCCCCCTTACCTCACCTGTCATTTTCCTTTCCCCACTCCTACCTTGCCTGTTCTCTCCACCCCTTCATGTCCCCCTTCAATTAACTTCCTCCTCCAGCTCCATCCCTGTAATCTACTTCTCTCCATGCCCCTACCCTGCATTCCTCCTTTACTTCTGTGATTGTCTTTCCTCCTGTCCTGCCTCCCCTTCACCATTACCATACCAACCTTCACCACCACTCTACCTGCCTCACCCATGTGGATCACTGAGGGTCCCTGTTAGTTAAGTGACCACCATCGGGATTTTTTTAATGTACCAGGGGTCACTGCTTCAGGAGGAGACTTGTGTGCCTGTCCCGAAAGGGAAAGTTCCTAGTCTCAATGGAATGAATGGAGCTGAGGCCTGATTGACTGCTGCTTACCTTAATTCTTTGGCTATAATGTTTTAAGTTAAGTTTCTTCCCGCAGATACATATCAGTCATACAGGCTCCATTAAACATTGTGATAAATTACATATTTTCGTTAGAAAATTGTACGTAATCATGGGCCCTAAGAAGATTAGTGAGTCAGCTGGAGCTAAAAGAAAAGCAATGAGAACAACAATTGAGCTGAAAAAGGAACTCACTTGAAAGTTTGAAAGTAAACCCGTGTCTCTGATCTTGCCATTTATTACGGTATGGCGAAATCTACTGATTCGTCCATGCTAAAGGATGGATTAATGCAAAATACACTCAACCCTCAGCTATCATGCCTAATTGGTGCCGCTATGTCTGCGCTATAGATGAAAACGTGATAGCCGAATTGAAGAACTTATGGTAATAATTCTAATTGGTGCCATGACCTCAATATTTACCCCAAAGATACCCTTTTTGTACCACATAATAACATATAATAGTCTAAAAATGAGCATGCAAATTAGAAATATACTATCTATCTATTTATTGCCAGACGCCATAATCCCATAAGGGGTGGCCATTAGATTTGAGTTGTTTGTTTTATGGGGAGGGTTAATAAAAAACAGAACTTACTATCCCCTTTGATGGCCATCTAGCATCACGCATATTTCACCAGGAATAAGTTTCGGTGCCCATTAAAAAAAAATGCAGTGTGAAACTATTTTTGAAAGCCATTAGTCATCAGCAATATAGGAAAAAAAAATAAAAGCTATAAAGAAGTCGTCAGCAGAGACTTATGGTTTCGGGACAATTCGCCGTCACAACAATAACAAGACAATTCGCCATCATTAATGAAGACAGCTATGGGTGATCTATCTATCTATTGCCAGATGCCATAATCCTGTAAGGGGTGGCCATTTGACTTTGAGTTATTTGTTTTACAGGGAGGGTTAATAGAAAACAGAACTTACTATCCCTTTTGATGGCTGACTAGCATCACTCATATTTCACCAGGAATAAGTTTGGGTGCCCATTAAAAAAAAAATGCAGTGTGAAACTATTTTTGAAAGCCATTAGTCATCAACAATAAAGGAAGGAAAATAAAAGCTATAAAGAAGTCGTCAGCAAGGACTGATGGTTTTGGGACAATTCTCCGTCAAGTCAAATTCACCGTCACAGCAATATCAAGACAATTCGCCGTCATTAATGAAGACAGCAGTGGGTGATCTGTCAATCAATTGCCAGACACCATAATCCCATGAGGGATGGCCATTTGATTTTGAGTTATTTGGCCATTGTAATATCACAAAGAAGGTTATTGTTCTTGCTGTCACTGTTCACAGTCTGAGGACGATCACTTGAATGGCTTGGCGAGTGGCGGGGGAGACTCGGTCAGGCGGCCAGTCATTGCTCGGCTGGCACTGACGTCACACGACCAATCACCAAGTGAATCTTTTGTTGGCTGGGCAGAGCGCTGGAGCCTGGCCTTTTTTAATTTATTTAACACTGGTGCGTGATAGCAGGCATTTATTGCGCGATAGAGGTATTTGGGTAGTTTTTTATACAGGCGCGATAGTGATAAAATGCTATAGCAGAACCCGTGACAACCGAGGGTTGAGTGTACATTGTTTCTTATGGTAAAAAATGATTTGGTTTTCAAACAGTTTGCGACTCGTACAGCCTTCAGGAATGAATTGTGTATGAATTTCTGGGTTCTACTGTATTTAGTTCAAACTTGCAGGGTGGAATGCACCAGGCTATGTCATTTTAAAGAGGCAGAAAATTCATATTTATAAAGATTTTTAAGCCTATATTTATAAAGGTTCTCAAGAAAACTTTAGCATATTTATTAATATGATTTAAGTAAAGTTATAATGGTTCTTAGTCTAAGAATATTTACAAGTATGAATTATATCCTAAAGAATCCATGTAAATTTAAGTCGTATTTATAAAGATTCTTAAATTTCCTTAAGAATATTTATTAATGTGGACCTAAAAATCTTTATAAATATGGATTTTTTGCCTCCTTATAATGCCCTAGCCTGGTGCATTGAACCCCGCAAGTTTGAATGAAGTGTGTCAGGGGTATCCTACAGAAGGCTCATAAATACAACCCTATCATAAAATACTTTTATTAAGATTTATTTACAATCTCATATAAAGATACCCAAGTTGAAAAATGTGAATACACAAAATCTGTGCAAGATTTTAAAAATGTTAAGAACTTTATGATAGGGTTATATTTCTTTCACAGATTGTCCATTCACATTTTTCAACTTAGGCACCTTTATGATGTACAGTTATAAATTCTTATCAGTCTAGGCATTCAATGCAAGTCAAATTATTGCATTCACAATCTATATAAATATGTCTTGTAAGAAAATTGGTTATTAATATAATTGGTGTTATGCTACGTATTTATGGGTCGGTTTCTCGCCCCTCAAATATGCAGGCTACAGCGGGTCGGTAATTCTAAGGAAATGACTGGACACAAAAACAAGGCAGTGACTGTTACACACATGTAATACAAATATCATCCCAGGGACAATAATACATCAATAAATACACTAGATGCTGGGTTGGCTGAGGATGGGTTAACACAAGGTTTTACTTGACTGGAAATCTGTCACTATACCGGCTTGTAGAAAGTATGGTAATATTTACCCAGCACTTATGGCACATAAAATACACTTATGATTCAGGACACAGGAATGAATTTACTACAATTTCCCAATCTCGTATATCACTGGACGGCACTGATACACGAATTACGTTAACACCTGTGTCAATATACACTCACCTGGCCAGAAGTCTATCTCGATAGAGTTTGCCACGCAGCGATCACTGAAGGGGGGACTGCGGTATTCTAGCGGGACATTTGGAGATGGCTAGACATACCATAACTAATGTGCCTGGACACTGGGGTGGGTGGAGGTTTAATACACGAGGGGGAGGCACGATTGGAATAATATCCTTTCCTTCTGTTAGTCACTGTGGTGTTTCACTCGCGTGCCTGTACACTAGGGAGGGAGAGTTTTAGTAAACAAGGGAATGGC
>JAGKTI010010858.1:0-19844 GCA_018397915.1 Birgus latro
AATTCACGGCTAAGAAAAAAAATCCACTAAGCCGGAGTTAAGGATCTATAATTCCGTCACAAAAGGAATCACAGAATTGAGAGGTTTTACCAAAGGAAATTTGGTTTATGGTGTAGCAGAAAACGATATTGTGAAAATGATCGTTTTTTTTTTTTTTTACAGCAACGAGGCACGACGTAATCTTAAACTACTGCTGGAGGGAAAAAAATGAGTTTTTTTTAAATTGGTTCGGTGGCAGCATTCTTTACGTGTCATTCGACTTGTTGTTATCCTTCATAAATACATTTTCACCTTCACAAGTGCCTTCTTAGTTCTAAATATAACATAATGAGTATTACAATCAACTTTGAGAACACTTGAGGAAGTTGCATATTCAGCGTTTTCGCGGAGAAATACGCTAATTCAGCCATCAATAGATTAAAAGACAATGGACCTACCTCCAAAACGGATGCTATCAGCCGGAACTATTTCACAATTTGCTCAAATTCTTGTCACTGATGTCACGGCTAATGAAAAAAAAAATGACAAATAAGAAGTTTATAATCCAGAATTCCATCTCAAGAAGAATCACAGAATTGAGAGATTTTACCTAATGAAATGTTATTTATGTTGTAACAGAAAGTTTGATATTGTGAAAATGTTCGTTTTTTTTTTTTATATATATATAGCCACGAGGCTCGACGTAATTTTAAACTTCTGCAGAAAAATAAGTTTTAAATTGGTTCGGTGATCCACACATTCTTTCAGGATATTTGCTCTTAAAAACCTAAGGTGCCAGATCTCTTTATGTGGCAGTCGACTTCTTGTTATCCTTCATAAGTGTGACATTTTCACCCTCACAAATGTCTTCTTTGTTATTTATATAATATAATGAGTTTTACAATCAACTTTGAGAACACTTGAGGAAGCTGCATATTGAGCGTTTTCGCCAAGAAATACGCTTATTCAGCCATCATTATATTAAAAGAGAATGGACCTACCTCCAAAACGGATGCTGTCAGCCGGAACATTTTACACAATTTGCACTACTTCTTGTCATTGAATTCACGGCAAGGGGAAGAAAAATTGACAAATCCGAAGTAAATAATCCAAAAAACCGTCTCAAAGAGACGCACAGAATTGAGAGATTTTGCCTAAGGAAATGTGGTTTATGGTATAACAGAAACCTTTATATTGTGATTATTATTATTTTTTTTTTTTACAGCCACGAGGATGGACGTAATTTTAAACTACTGCTACAGAAAAAAAATGAGTTTGTTTAAAATTGGTTCGGAGATCCACAGATTCTTTCAAGCTATTTGTTCTTAAACACCTAATGTGCCAGCTCGCTTTACGTGTCAGTCGACTTCTTGTTATCCTTCATAAATGTGACATTTTCACTCTCACATGGGTCTTCTTAGTTCTGAATATAATATAATGAGTTTTACAACCAACTTTGAGAACACCTGAAAAAGTTGCATATTCAGCGTTTTCGCCGAGAGATTCGCATATTCAGCCACCATTAGATTAAAAGAGAGTGGACCTATCTCCAAAACGGATGCTATCAGCAGGAGCAATTTCACAATTTGCAATACTTCTTGTCCTTGAAGTCACGGTTAAGGGAAAAAAAATCGATAAATCAGAAGTTAATAATCCAGAATTCCGTCTCAATTTGAATCACATAATTGGGATATTTTACCTAAGGAAGTGTGGTTTATGGTGTAACAGAAACCTTGATATTGTAAAAAAAACAAAAACAAAGATGCTAGCTCACTTCACGTGTTAGTTGACTTCTTGTTTTCCTTCATAAATGTAACATTTTCACCCTCACAAGTAACTTCTTAGTTCTGAATATAATATAATGTGTTTTACAGTCAACTTTGAGAATACTTAAGGAAGTTGCATATTCAGAGTTTTTGCCGAGAAATACGCTTATTCAGCTATCATTAGATTAAAAGGGAATGGATCTACCTCCAAAGCGGATGCTATCAGCCGGAACTATTTCACAAGTTGCACTACATCCTGCCATTGAATTCACGGCTAATGTGGGAAAAAAAAATCCACAAATCAGAAGTTAATAATCTAGAATTTCGTCACAAAAGGAGTAACAGAATTGAGAGATTTTACCTAAGAAAATGTGGTTTATGGTGTAGTAGAAACCATGATATTGTGATTTTTATTTTTTATACAGCCACGAGCTCGACGTAATTTTGAACAACTGCCGGAGAAAATAAATGAGTTTTTTAAATTGGTTCTGTGATCCTCACATTTTTTCATGCTCTTTGATCTTAAAAACCTAAGGTGCTAGTTCTCTTTACGTGTCAGTCGACTTCTTGTTATCCTTCATAAATGTGACATTTTCACCCTCACAAGTGTCTTCTTAGTTCTGAATATAATATAATGAGTTTTACAATCTACTGAGAACATTTGAGGAAGTTGCATATTCAGCGTTCTTGCCGATAAATACGATTATTCAGCCATCATTAGATTAAAACAGAATAGACCTACCTCCAAAACGGATGCTGTCAGTCGGAACTATTTCACAATTTGCACTACTTCTTGTCACTGAGGTCACTGCTAATGAAAGAAAAAATAATCGACAAATCAGAAGGTAACAATACAGAATTCCGTATCAAGAAGAATCAAAGAACTGAGAGATTTTACCTAATGAAATGTGGTTTATGTTGTAACAGAAACATTGATATTGTGAAAATGTTTTTTTTTTTTTTTTATACAGCCACGAGGCTGGACGTAATTTTAAAGTTCTGCAGAAAAAAAAGTTTTAATTTGGTTCGGTGATCCTCACATTCTTTCAAGCTATTTGTTCTTAAAAACCTAAGGTGCCAGCTCTCTTTACGTGTCAGTCGACTTCTTGTTATTCTTCAGAAATTAGACATTTTCACCCTCACAAGTGTCTTCTTAGTTCTGAATGTAATATTATGTGTTTTATAATCAACTTTGAGAACACTTGATTTAGTTGCATATTCAGCGTTTTCGTCGAGAAATGCGCTTATTCAGCCATCAATAGATTAAAACTGAATGGACCTACATCCAAAACGGGTGCTATCAGCCGGAACTATTTCATAAATTCCACTATTCTTGTCCTTGAAGTCACGGCTGAGGGGGGAAAAAATCGACAAATCAGAAGTTAATAATCCAAAATTTCGTCTGAAGAGGAATCACAGAATTGAGATATTTTACCTAAGGAAATGTGGTTTATCGTGTAACAAAAACCTTCATATTGTGATTTTTTTTTCTTTGCGTCGAAGCTCGGCGTAATTTTAAACTACTGCTGCAGAAAAAAAAATCGTTTTTAAATTGGTTCGATGATCCACACAATGTTTCAAATTATTTGTTCTTAAAAACCAAGGATACCACCTCACTTTACGTGTTAGTCGACTTCATGTTATCCTTAATAAATGTAACATTTTCACCCTCACAAGTGTCTTCTTAGTTCTGAATATATTGTTATGTGTTTTAAAATCAACTTTGAGAACACTTGAGGAAGTTGCATTTTCAGCGTTTTTCCCGAGAAATACGCTTATTCAGGCATCATTAAATAAAAAGAGAATGGACCTTCCTCGAAAACGGATGCTATCAGCCAGAACTGTTTCACAATTTGCACCACTTCTTGTCACTGAATTCACGGCTAAGGGGGGAAAAAATCCACAAATTAGGTTAATAATCCAAAATTCCGTCTCAAAAAGAATCACAGAATTGAGAGATTTTACCTAAGGAAATGTGGTTTATGGTGTAGCAGAAACCTTGATATTGTGATTTTTTTTTTTTTATAGCCACGAGGATCGACGTAACTTTAAGCTACTGGAGAAAAAAAAATGTGAATTTTTAAAATTAATTCGTTGATCCTTACATTCTTTCATGCTATTTGTATTTAAAAACCAAAGATGCCAGCTCTCTTTACGTGTCAGTCGACTTCTTGTTATCCTTCATAAATGTGACATTTTCACCCTCACAAGTGTGTTCTTAGTTCTGAATATAATATAATGAGTTTAACAATGAACTTTGAAAACACTTGAGGAAATTGCATATTCAGCGTTTTTGCCGAGAAATATGCTCATTTAGCCATCATTAGATTAAAAGAGAATGGACCTATCTCCAAAACAGATGCTATCAGCCGGAACTATTTCACAGTTTGCACTACTTCTTGTCCTTGAAGTCAAGGCTAAGGGGAAAAAAAATCGACAAATCAGAAATTAATAATCGAGAATTCCGTCTCATGAGGAATCACTGAAATATGAGATTTTACCTAATGGAATGAGGTTTATGGTGTAGCAGAAACCTTGATATTGTGAAAAAAAAAATTTTTTTTACAGGTACGTGGCTCGACGTAATTTTAAACTACTGCTGGAAAAAAAATGATGTTATTAAATTGGTTCGGTGGTCCTCACATCTTTCAAGCTATTTGTTCTTAAACACCTAATGTGCCAGCTCTCTTTACATGTCAGTCGAATTCTTGTTATCCTTCATAAATGTGACATTTTCACTCTCACAAGTGTCTTCTTAGCTCTGAATATAATATAATGAGTTTTACAACCTACTTTGAGAACACATGATAAAGTTGCATATTCAGCGTTTTCGCCGAGAGATACGCTTATTCAGCCACCTTTAGATTAAAGAGAATGGACCTACCTCCAAAACGGATGCTTTCAGTTGGAACTATTTCACAATTTGCAATACTTCTTGTCCTTGAAGTCACGATTAAGGGAAAAAAAAGTCGATAAATCAGAAGTTAATAATCCAGAATTCCGTCTCAAGAGGAATCACAGAATTGTGATATTTTACCTTACGAAGTGTGGTTTATGGTGTAACAGAAACCTGATATTGTGATTTTTTTTTCTTCGCCCTGAGGCTCGACGTAATTTTAAACTACTGCTGCAGAAAAAAATAATGGATTTTAAATTGGTTCGGTGATCCACACTGTGTTTCAAGCTATTTGTTCTTAAAAACCAAAGATGGCAGCTCACTATACGTGTTAGTCGACTTCTTCTTATCCTTCATAAATGTAACATTTTCACCCTCACAAGTGTCTTCTTAGTTCTAAATATAATATAATGTGTTTTACAATCAACTTTGAGAACACTTGAGGAAGTTGCATATTCAGCGTTTTTGCCGAGAAATCTTATTCAGCCATCATAAGATTAAAAGAGAATGGACCTACCTCCAAAACGGGTGCTATCAGCCGGAACTATTTCACAATTTGGACTACTTCTTGTAATTGAATTCACTGCTAAGGGGAAGAAAATCGACAAATCCGAAGTTAATAATCCAGAAATCCGTCTCAAAAGGAATCACAGAATTGAGAGATTTTACCTAAACAAAAGTGGTTTATTGTGTAACAGAAACCTTGATATTGTGAAAATTTTCGTTTTTTTTTTTTTATACAGCCACGATTATCCACGTAATTTTAAACTACTGCTGGAGAAAAAAAAAATGATTTTTAAATTGGTTCGGTGATCCTCACATTCTTTCAAGCTATTTCTTCTTAAAAACCCAAGGTGCTATCTCTATTTACGTGTCAGTCGACTTCTTGTTATCCTTTATAAATGTGACATTTTCGCCCTCACAAGTGTCTTCTTAGTTCTGAATATAATATGTACACTTGAGGAAGTTGCATATTCTGCGTTTTCGCCGAGAAATACGCTTATTCAGCCATCATTTGATTAAAATAGAATGGACCTACCTCCAAAACGGATGCTATGAGCCGGAACCTTTTCACAATTTGAACTACTTCTTGTCTTTGAATTCCCGGCTAAGGGGAAAAAAATTAAAAATCCGAAGTTAATAATCCAGAACTCCGTCTCAAAAAGAATATCAGAATTGAGAGATTTTAGCTAAGGAAATGTGGTTTATGGTGTAACAGAAACCTTTTTATTGTGACCTTTTTTTTTTACGGCTTCGAGGATCGAAGTAATTTTAAACTCATGCTGGAGAAAAAAAAAATGAGTTTTTTAAACTGGTTCGGTGATCCTCACATTCTTTCAAGCTATTTGTTCTTGAAAACCTAAGGTGCCAGCTCTCTTTACGTGTCAGTCGACTTCTTGTTATCCTTCAAAAATGTGACATTTTCACTCTCACAAGTATCTTCTTAGTTCTGAATATAATATAATGAGTTTTCAATCAACTTTGAGAACACTTGAGGAAGTTGCATATTCAGCGTTTTCGCCTAGAAATACGCTTATTCAGCGATCATTAGATTAAAAGAGAATTGACCTAAATCCAAAACGGATGCTATCAGCCGGAACTATTTCACAATTTGCACTACTTCTTATCCTTGAAGTCACGGCTAAGGGAAAAAAATTCGACAAATCAGAAGTTAATAATCCAGAATTCCGTCTCAAGGGGAATCACAGAANAAAAAAAAAAAAAAATGAAGTTTTTAAATTGGTTCGTTAATCCACACAATGTTTCAAGCTATTTGTTCTTAAAAACCAAAGATGCCAGCTCACTTTACGTGTTAGTCAACTTCTTTTTATCCTTCATAAATGTAACATTTTCACCCTCACAAGTGTCTTCTTAGTTCTGAATATAATATAATGTGTTTTACAATCAACGTTGAGAATGCTTGAGGAAGTTGCATATTTAGCGTTTTTGCCGAGAGATACGTTTATTCAGCCATCATTAGATGAAAAGAGAATGGACCTGCCTCGAAAACGGATGCTATCAGCCGGAACTATTTCACAATTTGCACTACTTCTTGTCACTGAATTCACGGCAAAGGGGGGGGGGGCGAATCCACATATCCGAAGTTAATAATCTAGAATTCCGTCACAAAAGGAATCACAGAATTGAGAGATTTTACCAAAGGAAATGTGGTTTATGGTGGAGCAGATACCTTGATATTGTGAAAATGTTCGTTTTTTTTTTTTTTTAATAAGCCAAATTGATGGTGGGGGGGGGGGGGGGGTGACATAATCTGGCCGCACTATGGGATGGTGCTACTACTCTGCGGCCAGATTGTGTTAGGAAGAATTCCGCCACCGTATTCCCTGCGTGTCGTAAAAGGTGACTAAAAGGGGCGGGGTGAGGGGACTAGGGATCCCCTCCTCCGTTTTTTAGTTCCTAAAAAGAGACAGGCCAGAGAAAGGGATGGGGGATCGAGTTATCCCCTTACCTTGAAGGTTGGGTCTAGTACAATTGAGGCTAAAAGGGAGGAGATTGGGAGAATGTTTGTGAGAAGAAAGTTGGATGTGTTAGCTTTGAGTGAAACAAAGATGAAAGGGAAAGGTTAGTCTACTTTTGGAAGTGTGAATGGAAGATTGTCAGGTGTTGAGAGAGGAAGGGCAAGAGAAGGTGTGGCCTTGTTAGTGAGCCCGGAAGTACAGCAGTGTGTGATTGAATGGAAAGAGGTGTCATCGAGACTGATGTGGGTGAAAGCGAAATTTGAACGTGAGTTGTGGGTATTTGTGAGTGCATATGGGCCTGGTAGTGGAAGGGATGAAGAAGAGAAGGAGTCTTTCTGGAATGATGTTGATGAGTGTTTGCAGAGCTTTGGAGCGAATGTGAATGTGGTAATGATGGGAGATCTGAATGCTAGAGTGGGAAATGTAGCAGTTGAAGGTGTAGTTGGTATGCATGGTGTGCCTGGAAGAAATGAAAATGGGGAACGAATGATAGGTGTGTGTGTTGAGCGAGAGATGGTGATTGGGAATACCATGTTTGAGAAGAAAGATATTTGTAAGTATACATGGGTGAGACAGGAGGGTGGAAGGGTTGTTGACAGAGCATTGATGGACTATGTGGTTGTTTCCATGAATGTAATAGGATGTTTGTTGGATGTGAGAGTTTTGAGAGGGGAGGGTGGAGGTATGTCTGACCACTACCTGGTGGAGGGAAAGTTGAGAGTAGGTAATAGATGGGTGAAATCTAGGAGAGTTGGGTGTGGCAGGGAGGCTTTGAAAGTGAGTGAGTTAGATAAAAGAGAGAAAATGATAGAGTATCAGGAGAAATTGAGAGATCAGTGGTACGCAGTGAAAGATCAGGAGAGTGGCAGTGTGGAGGAGGAATGGCAGTCGTTTAAGAGTGCTGTGGTGGGGCATGCAGAAGAGGTGTGTGGTGTGAGACGAGTGGGTGGTGGTGTAAGGAAGGGAAGTAAATGGTGGTGCGAGGCAGTAAGTATGGCTGAGGGTGAGAAGAGACATGCATATGAAGTGTGGTTGCAGAGGAAGGATGAGGTGTCATATGAGAGGTATAAGGAAAAGAGGAATAGGGCGAGAAGGGTTGTGCGTGGTGCTAAAGTGGCAGCAGATGAGAGGTGGGGTAGGCGGATGACTGAGAATTTTCAGGAGAATAAGAAAATGTTTTCGAAGGAGGTGAAAAGGGTGCGAAAGGGAGAGTCTGGGAAGGAGGAGCGAGTAAAAGCAGAGGATAGAAGGATGTTAATTGAGATGGATGCAGTAAGGAAAAGATGGGCGGAGTACTTTGAAAGATTGTTGAATGTAGAGGAGGAAAGGGAGGGTGAGATTGTGGCAGATGGAAAGGTGCAAGGAATAGATGTGTTGGGAGAGTTGAATGAATCCTTGATCACGATGGAGGAAGTGCAAGAGGCAGTAAAGCAGATGAAAACAGGGAAAGCTGCAGGTATGGATGGGTATGCTGTGGAATGCCTGAAATGTGGTGGAGCGACTATTGGTGACTGGTTAGTAAGATTGTTGAATGTGTGCTTTGTGCAAGGTATGGTGCCAATTGACTGGACAAGTGCTTGTGTGGTCCCATTGTATAAAGGTAAGGATGATAAGTATGAATGTACTAGCTTTAGAGGTATAAGTCTGTTGAGTGTGGTAGGTAAGGTGTATGGTAGAGTGTTAATTAAGAGAGTTAGAGAGGGTACAGAGGGAGTGATTGGTGATGAGTAGTGTGGCTTTAGGAGAGGGAAGGGATGTGTGGATCAGGTGTTTTCTGTGAGACAGGTGTGTTAAAAGTATTTAGCGAAAGGTAAGGATGTGTTTTGGGCATTCATGGATTTAGAGAAAGCATATGATAGAATTGATAGGGAGGCTTTGTGGAATGTTTTAAGATTGAATGGGCTTGATGGCAGGGTACTAAAAGGAGTGAAAAGTTTTTATGTAAATAGTACAGCGTGTGTGAGAGTGGGAAATACTGTGAGTGATTGGTTTCCCGTGAGAGTGGGGCTGCGGCAAGGATGTGTGATGTCGCCTTGGTTGTTTAATATTTATATGGATGGTGTTGTAAGGGAGGTGAATGCAAGAGAGTTAGATGGGGGACTGAGTCTGGTGAATGATGGTAGAGAGTGGAATCTGAAGCAGCTGCTGTTTGCGGATGATACTGCACTGGTGGCTGATTCAGAGGAGAGACTGAGACAGTTGGAAGAGGAGTTTGGAAGGGTGTGTGAAAGGAGGAAACTGAAAATAAATGAGAATAAGAGTAAAGTGATGAATTGTACGAGGTTGATAGATGGTAGGAGGATGAATATAGTTTTGAATGGTGAGTTGCTTGAGGAGGTTGAGTGTTTTAAGTATTTAGGGTCACATGTTGCTACGGATGGAAGAATAGATGCAGAAGTGAAGTTTAGAATGAATGAAGTTGGAAAGGTGGTTGGAGGAATGAAAAAAGTGTTTGAATGTCGTTCACTCAGAATTGATGTAAAGAGAAGGTTGTATGAGGGTATTGTTGTACCGACTGCATTATATGGGGCTGAAACATGGAATATGGGTGTAGCAGAGAGGAAAAGTTTGAATGTAATGGAGATGAGGTGTCTGAGAAGTATGTGTGGAGTGACGCGTATGGATCGAGTGAGGAATGATGAAGTGCGAAGGAGAACTGGAATTGTTCGGGAGTTGGCTGATCGAGTTGAACAGAGGGTGTTGCGATGGTTTGGGCATATGGAGACAATGGATAATGAGCGATTGGTGAAAAAGATAACTAGATCTGATGTAAGAGGTGTAAGGCTGAGAGGAAGACCACGAATAGGATGGATGGACAGTGTGAGGAGAGCGTTGGATGCGAGAGGGTTGTCTGTTGAGCAAGGAAGAGTGGATGTGCGTGATAGAAATGAATGGAGAGAAATTGTGAATGAATAAATGATGACGAAGCCCTGAGGGGATATTCTGCTTTTTGTCTGATCAGCTGATCAGCTCAGGTGCAGGTAAGGGGCTCGATCCATTATGATGTGGCAGGGGTAAACCAGCTTTGCTGTCGGGCCCTGCTGCGGATGTCACTGACTGCACTGTGTAGTTGACCATCGTGCGGTGTGGCGTCCCTTCTTCCCTTTGGGGCTAAGATGCGAAAGAATGTGTATTAGTGGATAAGTAAACTGGTAGTGTGTTGACCTGTCTCGGCTACCTCCCTTTTCTTGGGGGAAGCAGCCTAGGTATATGGTATATGGTACTGCTGGAGAAAAAAAAATGAGTTTTTTAAATTAGTTCGGTGATCCTCACATTCTTTCAAGCTATTTTTTCTTAAAAACCTAAGGTGCCATCTCTCTTTACCTGTCAGTCGACTTGTAGTTACCCTTCATAAATGTGACATTTTCACCCTCACAAGTGCCTTCTTAGTTCTGAATATAACATAATGAGTACAACAATCAACTCTGAGAACACTTGAGGAAGTAACATATTCAGCGTTTTAGCCGAGAAATTCGCTTATTGAGCCATCATTAGATTAAAAGAGAATGGACCTACCTCCAAAACGGATGCTATCAGCCTGAACTATTTCACAATTTGCACTACTTCTTGTCATTGGATACAAGGGTAAGGGGGGGGGGGAATCGACAAATCCGAAGTTAATAATCCAGAATTCCGTCTCAAAAGGAATCACAGAAATGAGAGATTTTACCTAAGGAAATGTGGTTTATTGTGTAATAGATACATTGATATTGTGAAAATGTTTTTTTTTTTTTTATACAGCCAAGAGGATCGTCGTAATTTTAAACTACTGCTGGAGAGAAAAAAAAATGATTTTTTAATTGGTTCGGTGAACTCAAATTCTTTCAAGCTATTTGTTCTTAAAAACCTATGGGGCCGGCTCTCTTTACGTGTCAGTCGACTTCTTGTTATCCTTCATAAATGTGACATTTTCACCCTCACAAGTGACTTCTTAGTTTTGAATATAGCATAATGAGTATTACAATCAACTTTGAGAACACTTGAGGAAGTTGCATATTCAGCGTTTTAGCCGAGAAATACGCGTATTCAGCCATCATTAGATTAAAAGAGAATGGACCTACCTCCAAAACGGATGCTATCTGCCTGAACTATTTCACAATTTGCACTACTTCTTGTCATTGAATTCACGGCTAAGGGGGGGAAAAATCGACAAATCTGAAGTTAATAATCCAGAATTCCGTCTCAAAAGAAATCACAGAATTGAGAGATTTTACCTATGAAAATGTGGTTTATTGTGTAACAGAAACATTGATATTGTGAAAAAGTTTCTTTCTTTTATACAGCCAAGAGAATCGGCGTAATTTTAAATTACTGCTGGAGAAAAAAAAAAAAAAAGATTTTTCAATTGGTTCGGTGATCATCACATTCTTTCAAGCTATTTGTTCTTAAAAACCAAAGGTGCCAGCTCTCTTTACGTGTCAGTCGACTTCTTGTTATCCTTCATAAATGTGACAGTTTCACCCTAACAAGTGTCTTCTTAGTTCTGAATATAATATGTGTTTTACAATCAACTTTGAGAACACTTGAGGAAGTTGCATATTCAGCGTTTTCGCCGAGAAATACGCTTATTCAGCCATCATTAGATTAAAAGAGAATGTACCTACCTCCAAAACGGATGCTATGAGCCGGAACTTTTTCACAATTTGCACTACTTCTTGTCATTGAATTCACGGCTAAGGGGGAAAAAATCGAAAAATCCGAAGTTAATAATCCAGAATTCCGTCTCAAAAAGAATCACAGAATTGAGAGATTTTACCTAAGGAAATGTGGTTTATGGTGTAACAGAAACCTTTATATTGTTATTATTATTATTATTTTTTTTTACAGCCCCGAGGATCTACGTAATTCTGAACTACTGCTGGAGAAAAAAAAATGAGTTTTGCGAATTGGTTCGGTGATCCTCACATTCTTTCAAACTATTTGTTCTTAAAAAAATAAGGTGCCAGCTCTCTTTACGTGTCAGTCGACTTCTTGTTATCCTTCATAAATGTGACATTTTCACACTCACAAGTATCTTCTTGGTTCTGAATATAGTTTAATTAGTTTTACAATCAACTTTGAGATCACTTGAGGAAGTTGCATATTCAGCGTTTTCACCGATAAATACGCTTATTCAGCGATCATTAGATTAAAAGATATGGACCTACCTCCAAAACGGATTCTATTAGCCGGAACTATTTCACAATTTGCATTACATCTTGTCCTTGAAGTCACGGCTAAGGGGAAAAAAATCGACAAATCAGAAGTTAATAATCCAGAATTTCGCGTCAAGGGGAATCAAAGAATTGAAATATTTTACCTAAGGAACTGTGGTTTATGGTGTAACAGAAACCTTGATATTGTTAAGAAAAAAAAAATCACCTCCAGGCTCGACTTAATTTTAAACTACTGGGGCACAAAAAAAGAAACAAAGAAAAATGAAGTTTTTAAATTGGTTCGGTAATCCACACAATGTTTCAAGCTATTTGATGTTAAAAACCAAAGATGCCAGCTCACTTTACGTGTTAGTCAACTTCTTGTTATCCTTCATAAATGTTATATTTTCACCCTCACAAGTGTGTTCTTAGTTCTGAATATAATATACTGTGTTTTACAATCATTGTTGAGAATACATGGGGAAGTTGTATATTCAGCGTTTTTGCCGAGAAATACGGTTATTCAGCCATCATTAGATTAAAAGTGAATGAACCTGCCTCCAAAACGGATGCTATCAGCCGGAACTATTTCACAGTTTGCACTACTTCTTGTCATTGAATTCACGGCTAAGGGAAAAAACATCCACAAATCTGGAGTTAATAATCTAGAATACCGTTAGAAAAGGAATCACAGAATTGAGAGATTTTACCAAAGGAAATTTGGTTTATGGTGTAGCAGAAAACATGATATTGTGAAAATGTTCGTTTTTTTTTTTTTTTTTTTTACAGCAACGAGGCTCGACGTAATCTTAAACAATTGCTGGAGAAAAAAAAATGAGTTTTTTTAAATTGGTTCGGTGATCATCACATTGTTTCATGCTATTTGTTCTTAAAAACCTAAGGTGCCAGCTTTCTTTACGTGTCAGTCGACTTCTAGTTATCCTTCAAAAATGTGACATTTTCACCTTCACAAGTGCCTTCTTAGTTCTGATTAAAACATAATGAGTATTACAATCAACTTTGGGAACACTTGAGGAAGTTGCATATTCAGCGTTTTCGCGGAGAAATACGCTAATTCAGCCATCATTAGATTAAAAGAATATGGACCTACCTCCAAAACGGATGGTATCAGCCGGAACTATTTCACAATTTGCACTAATTCTTGTCACTGATGTCACGGCTAATGAAAAAAAATCGACAAATCAGAAGTTAACAATCAAGAAATCCGTCTCAAGAAGAATCACAGAATTGAGAGATTTTACCTAATGAAATGTTTATGTTGTAACAGAAACCTTGATATTGTGAAAATGTTCGTTTTTTTTTTTTTATTATTGCCATGAGGTTCGACGAAATTTTAAACTTCTGCAGAAATAAAAGTTTTAAATTGGTTCGGTGATCCTCACATTCTTTCAAGCTATTTGTTCTTAAAAACCTAATGTGCCAGATCTGTTTATGTGGCAGTCAACTTCTTGTTATCCTTCACAAATGTGACAATTTCACCCTCACAAATGTCTTCTTTGTTCTTTATATAATATAATGAGTTTTACTATCAACTTTGAGAACACTTGAGGAAGTTGCATATTCAGCGTTTTCGCCGAGAAATACGCTTATTCAGCCATCATTAGATTAAAAGAGAATGGACCTACCTCCTAAACGGATGCTATCAGCCGGAACTTTTTCACAATTTGCACTACTTCTTGTCATTGAATTCACGGCAAGGGGAAAAAAAATCAACAAATCCGAAGTTAATAATCCAGAAATCCGTCTCAAAGAGAAGCACAGAATTTAGAGATTTTACCTAAGGAAATGAGGTTTATGGTGTAACAGAAACCTTTATATTGTGATTATTTTTTTTTTTTTACAGCCACGAGGATCGACGTAATTTTAAACTACGGCTGGAGAAAAATAAATGAGTTTTTTAAATTGGTTCGGAGATCCACACATTCTTTCAAGCTATTTGATGTTAAACGCCTAATGTGCCAACTCTCTTTACGTGTCAGTCGACTTCTTGTTAACCTTCATGAATGTGACATTTTCACTCTCACAAGTGTCTTCTTAGTTCTGAATATAATATGAGTTTTACAGCCAAATTTGAGAACACTTGAGGAAGTTGCATATTCAGCGTTAACGCCGAGAGATACGCTTATTCAGCCACCATTAGATTAAAAAAGATGGGACCTACCTCCAAAACGGATGCTATCAGCAGGAGCTATTTCACAATTTGCAATACTTCGTGTCCTTGAAGTCACGGTTAAGGGAAAAAAAAATCGATAAATCAGAAGTTAATAATCCAGAATTCCGTCTCAAGACGAATCACAGAATTGGGACATTTTACCTAAGGAAGTGTGGTTTATGGTGTAACAGAAACCTTGATATTAAAAAAAAAAAAAAAAAAAAAAAAAAAGATGCTAGCTCACTTTACGTGTTAGTCGACTTCATGTTATCCTTCACAAATGTAACATTTTCACCCTCACAAGTGACTTCTTAGTTCTGAATATAATATAATGTGTTTTACAATCAACTTTGAGAATACTTGAGGAAGTTGCTTATGCAGAGTTTTTGCCGAGAAATACGCTTATTCAGCCATCATTAGATTAAAAGAGAATGGATCTACCTCCAAAAGGGATGCTATCAGCCGGAACTATTTCACAATTTCCACTACTTCTTGTCATTGAATTCACAGCTAAGGTGGAAAACAAATAACAAATCAGAACTTAATAATCTAGAATTCCGTCACAAAAGGAATCACAGGATTGAGAGATTTTAACTAAGGAAATGTGGTTTATGGTGTAGCAGAAACCTTGATATTGTGATTTTTTTTTTTAAATAAAGCGACGAGACTCGACGTAATTTTAAACTACTGCTGGAGAAAAAAAAAAATGAGTTTTTTAAGTTGGTTCTGTGATCCTCACATTCTTTAATGCTATTTGTTCTTAAAAAAATAAGGTGCCAGCTCTCTTTACGTGTCAGTCGACTTCTTCTTATCCTTCATAAATCTGATATTTTCACCCTCACAAGTGTCTTCTTAGTTCTGAATATAATATAATGAGTCTTACAATCAACTTTGAGAACACTTGAGGAAGTTTTAGCGTTTTCGCCGAGAAACACGCTTATTCAGCCATCATTAGATTAAAAGAGAATAGACCTACCTCCAAAACGGATGCTATCAGCCGGAAATATTTCACAATTTGCACTACTTCTTTTTACTGAAGTCACTGCTAATGGAAAAAAAAAAAAATCGACAAGTCAGAATTTAATACTCCAGAATTCCGTATCAAGAAGAATCACAGAACTGAGAGATTTTACCTAATGAAATGTGGATTATGTTGTAACAGAAACCTTGATATTGTGGAAATGTTTTTTTTTTTTTTTTTTTACCGCCACGAGGCTGGACGCAATTTTAAAGTTCTGCAGAAAAAAAAGGTTTAATTTGGTTCGGAGATCCTCACATTCTGTCAAGCTATTTGTTTGTAAAAACCTTAGGTGCCAGCTCTACGTGTCAGTCGACTTCTTGTTATCCTTCATAAATGTGACATTTTCACTCTCACAAGTGTCTTCTTAGTTCTGAATGTAATACTATGTGTTTTTCAATAAACTTTGAGAACACTTGAGGAAGTTGCATATTCAGCGTTTTCGCCGAGAAATACGCTTATTCAGCCATCAATAGATCAAAAGTGAATGGAGTAACATCCAAAACGGGTGCTATCAGTCGGAACTATTTCACAAATACCACTATTCTTGTCCTGGAAGTCACGGCTAATGGGGGGGAAAAAATCGACAAATCAGAAGATAATAATCCAGAATTCCGTCTCAAGAGGAATCACAGAATTGTGAGATTTTACCTAACGAAATGTGGTTTATGGTGTAACAGAAACCATGATATTTTGATTTTTTTTTCTTCGCGTCGAGGCTCGACGTAATTTTAAAATACTGCTACAGAAAAAAAATAGTTTTTAAACTTGATTCGGTGATCCACACAATGTTTCAAGCTATTTGTTCTTAAAAACCAAGAATACCACCTCACTTTACGTGTTAGTCGACTTCTTGTTATCCTTAATAAATTTAACATTATCACCCTCATATGTGTCTTCTTAGTTCTGAATATAATATTATGTGTTTTACAATCAACTTTGAGAACACTTTAGGAAGTTGCATTTTCAGCGTTTTTGCCGACATATTCGCTAATTCAGGAATCATTAGATTAAAAGAGA
Organism: Birgus latro; assembly: GCA_018397915.1. Lineage (NCBI taxonomy): Eukaryota > Metazoa > Arthropoda > Malacostraca > Decapoda > Coenobitidae > Birgus > Birgus latro. Next base: position 16,468 of record JAGKTI010010858.1, read on the forward strand.
ATGGACTTTCCTCCAAAACGGATCCTATCAGCCAGAACTATTTCACAATTTGCACCACTTCTTGTCATTGAATTCACGGCTAAGGGGGAAAAAAATCCATAAATCCGAAGTTAATAATCCAAAATTCCGTGTCAAAAAGTATCATAGAATTGAGAGATTTTACCTAAGGAAATGTGGTTTATGGTGTTGCAGAAACCTTGATATTGTGATTTTTTTTTGTAGCCACGAGGAGCGACGTAACTTTAAGCTACTGGGAAAAAAAAATGAATTTTTTAAATACGTTCGGTGATCCTTACATTCTTTCGAGCTATTTGTATTTAAAAACCTAAGATGCCAGCTCTCTTTGTGTCAGTCGACTTCTTGTTATCCTTCATAAATGTGACATTTTCACCCTCACAAGTGTCTTCTTAGTTCTGAATATAGTATAATGAGGTTTACAATAAACTTTCAGAACACTTGAGGAAGTTGCAAATTCATCGTTTTCGCCGAGAAATACGCTCATTAGATTAAAAGAGAATGGACCTATCTCCAAAACAGATGCTTTCAGCTGGAACTATTTCAAAATTTGCACTACTTCTTGTCCTTAAAGTCACGGCTAAGGGGATAAAAATCGACAAATCAGAAATTAATAATCCAGAATTCCATCTCAAGAGGAATCAGAGAAATGAGATATTTTACATAAGGGAATGTGGTTTATGGTGTAACAGAAACCTTGATATTGTGAAAATGTTCATTTTTTTTTTTTTTTACAGGTACGAGGCTCGACGTAATTTTAACTACTGCTGGAGAAAAAAATATGAAGTTTTTAAATAGGTTCGGTGGTCCTCACATCTTTCAAGCTATTTGTTCTTAAAAACCTATGGTGCCAGCTCTCTTTACGTGTCAGTCGACTTCTTGTTATCTTTCATAAATGTGACATTTTCACCCTCACAAGTGTTTTCTTAGTTCTGAATGTAATATAATGTGTTTTACAATCAAGTTTGAGAACTGTTGAGGAAGTTGCACATTCAACGTTTTCGCCGAGAAATACGCTTATTCAGCCACCATTAGATTAAAAGAGAATGGACCTGCCCCTAAAATGGATTCTATCAGCCGGAACATTTCCACATTTTGCACAACTTCTTGTCATTGAATTCACGTCTAAGGGGGAAAAAATCGATAAATCCGAAGATAATAATCCAGAATTCCGTCTCAAGAGGATTCACAGAATTGAGAGATTTTACCTAAGGAAATGTGGTTTATGGTGTAACAGAAGCCTTTATATTGTGAAAATGTGTGCGTGTGTGTGTGTGTGTTTTTTTACAGCCACGAGGATCGACGTAATTTTAAACTACTTCTGGAGCAAAAAAAAATTAGTTTTTTTTAAATTGGTTCGGTTATCCTCACATTCTTTCAAGCAATTTGTTCTTAAAAACCTAAGGGCCAGCTCTTTTTTTGTGTCAGTCGACTTCTTGTTATCCTTCATAAATGTGACATTTTCACTCTCACAAGTGTCTTCTTAGTTCTGGATATAATATAATGAGTTTTACAATCATCTTTTAGAACACTTGAGAAAGTTATATATTTAGCGTGTTTGCCGAGAAATACGCTTATTCAGCCATCATTAGATTAAAAGAGAATGGACCTACCTCCAAAACGGATGCAATCAGTCGGAACTATTTCACAATTTGCACTACTTCCTGTCCTTGAAGTCACGGCTAATGGGAAAAAAAAACCGAAAAATCAGAAGTTAATAATCCAGATTTCCGTCTCAAGAGAAATCACGGAATTGAGAGATTTTACCTAAGGAAATGTGGTTTATGGTGTAACAGAAACCTTGATATTGTGATTTTTTTTCCTTCGCCTCGAGCCTTGATGTAATTTTAAACTACTGGTGCAGAAAAAAAAAAGATGGTTTTTAAATTGTTTCGGTGATCCACACAGTGTTTCAAGCTATTTGTTCTTAAAATCCAAAGATGGCAGCTCACTATACGTGTTAGTCGACTTCTTCTTATACTTCATAAATGTAACATTTTCAACGTCACAAGTGTCTTCTTAGTTCTGAATGTAATATAATGTGTTTTACAATCAACATTGAGAACACTTGAGGAAGTTGCATATTCAGCGTTTTTGCCGGGAAAGCTTATTCCGTCATTATTAGATTAAATTAGAATGGACCTACCTCCAAAATTGGTGCTATCAGCCGGAACTATTTCACAATTTGCACTACTTCTTGTCACTGAATTCACGGCTACGGGGGAAAAAAATCCACAAATCCGAAGTTAATAATCCAGAAATCAGTCTCAAAAGGAATCACAGAATTGAGAGATTTTACCTAAGGAAAAGTTGTTTATTGTGTAACAGAAACCTTGATATTGTGAAAATGTTCGTTTTTCTTTTTTATACAGCGACGTGGATCAACGAAATTTTAAACTACTGTGGGAGAAGAAAAAAATTGATTTTTAAATTGGTTCGGTGATCCTCACATTCTTTCAAGCTATTTATTCTTAAAAACCTAATGTGCCAGCTCTTTTTACGTGTCAGTTGACTTCATGTTATCCTTCATAAATGAGACATTTTCGCCCTCACAAGTGTTTTCTTAGTTCTGAATATAATATGTGTTTTACAGTCAACATTGAGAACACTTGAGGAAGTTGCGAATTCAGCGTTTTCGCCGAGAAATACGCTTATTCAGCCATCATTAGATTAAAAGAGAAAAGACCTACCTCCAAAACGGACGCTATCAGCCGGAACATTTTCACAATTTGCACTACTTATTGTCATTGAATTCACGGCTAAGGGGAAAAAAATGAAAAATACAAAGTTAATAATCCAGAATTCCGTCTCAAAAAGAATCACAGAATTGAGAGGTTTTAGCTAAGGAAATGTGGTTTATGGTGTAACAGAAACCTTTATATTGTGTGTTTTTTTTTTTTAACGGCTACGAGGATCGAAGTAATTTTAAACTACTGCTGGAGAAAGAAAATGGTTTTTTAAATTGATTCGGTGATCCTCACATTCTTTCAAGCTATTTGTTCTTGAAAACCTAAGGTGCCAGCTCTCTTTACGTGTCTGTCGACTTTTTATCCTTCAAAAATGTGACATTTTCACTCTCACAAGTATTTTTTTTTAGCTCTGAATATAATATAATGAGTTTTATAATCAACTTTGAGAACACTTGAGGGAGTTGCATATTCAGCGTTTTCGCCGAGAAGTACTCTTATTCAGCGATCATTAGATTAAATGGGAATTGACATACCTCCAAAACGGTTGCTATCAGCCGAAACTATTTCACAATTTGCGCTACTTCTTGTCCTTGAATTCACGGCTAAGGGAAAAAAAAATCGACAAATCAGAAGTTAATAATCTAGAATTCCGTCTCAAGGGGAATCACAGAA
>JAGKTI010010859.1:0-12690 GCA_018397915.1 Birgus latro
TGCCCCAGCTTAACACCACCCTCTCTCTTATACCTCTCTCCTCCATCCCTCATCTCATCCTCAGTCTCCCACTTCTAATGTTTGGAGTAAAAGCCAACAGAATGATCTATCATTTCTGACTATACTGAGATGTGTAATGCCAACATAAGATATCTAACAACAGCTTATCCTTAAAGAAAACCTTCACTTCAGTGATAAATATGGCCATAAGTTATACATGTCCAAAAAAAATTTAAACTTTTCTTAAAAAACCTTAGAAATAAATAAAAAATCAGGGTTAGCATATGCCCTTCAGAACAGCCTCCTACAGTTTACATATTTATATTTCTTAATCATATAATAAACCAACACACAACAACTGAGATAGGCTGATTTTGAAATTTATCACTCGTGGTCTGGTGAATTACTGATGTTAAATACATATAAAATCGTACTTTCAGCAAGCTGTTCCCAGCCTACCCAGCCATGTCTCACGCATACAACTGATCTCTGATTAAGTCATATCATGATAGATGAACACTATAGTAGCTACTTTTTTATGCAAAGTTGTTCTCAAAGATTTTAATTATTTTTTAAAATGCAAGGAAGAAGGAACCAAAGCCTAGAAAGCCTGCATGATTGTTCCATCCAAGTCCAAGAAAGATAAAAGATAACAGCCAAATTCAAGATCCATTTCTTTCAAGATCCATTTCTTTCAAGATGCCTGCACATATTGCTTAAATGACTGGAGGTGACAGGCAGTAGGCAGAGGAAGACAGCTCAACAAATGACCTGCTGCATACCTGAAGGACTGAGTAACAGTAAACTCTTGCATTTGAGAGTTTGACAGAAAAAAAAAAAAAAAAAGTTTGCTGCTAGACTGGTGCTACGCACCTGCCATAGTGGTGGAGTGATGCAAGCAGACAGTTCAGACAACTGAAATTGACAAAAAATGAAAGATGCAACAGTAGTCAAAGGGAATATAAACTGGAATGCTGCATCACTGCCACTAAGAAAATGTCAAGAGGTTTCAAATAACCTGTGTCTGTGCACCAGGAGCATGGATTTTTCTTGGCCAGCAATTCTCGGGTTCGTGTTGTTTTCATTTATTAAGATTAGCAAAATTACTCCACTTATCGTCAAAACAACTGACGCAACATTGAAAAAAAGCAGGATTAATTTTAATACCTCCAAAATATCAGAAATTCTTCATATTAAAGGCCACTTGATACAAGTATTAAAACATTTATAATATGGAATAATTTATTGGAATGAAGAAAACAGTCAGCACAAACATATATCAATAATGGATGTGGAATGAGGGCCACATTGTATTAAATCTACATAAGTGAACTGCTGAAAAATCAAAGGGTCTGAATGGCCAAGAGATGCACACACATCCACAAATACATACAGTGCATATATACCTAAGTCACAGATATGGCCTAAATATAAACGGTATTCCATACAACTGGCATTGAACATTTTGTAACCAGCTTAATAAGCTTTATAGGTACAGCATTTCATCTCACAGAACTTGCTCAAACAAAAAAATAAAATGGGGGGGGGGAGTTGCACTGTTGCATCGTTAATTATAAGGTATGAATTAATCTCCTTGGTTACTTCATTTAGTTTTGTATTGCTTATAAGGGCTCCAATGACTTTCATCCATCGGCCTTGCTCATCTAATGGCACCTCACCATGCTACTCAGTCTCTTGTAGTCTTCCTATTCAGTCCCTTATCCTTTACATCCCACTCTATGACTGCATCCCAGATGTTTTTTTTTGGTCTACCTCTCAACTCAACCCTAAACAATCACACCTCTCCCCCTCAACACCCAGTTTCCATCATCTCCACATGCCCATTCCATCTCAGTCTACCCCTTCTCAACACTTAATACATTCAAGTTCTATCCTCCCTCTCAACTTTTTACAATCCTAACCCTCCCGCTACCAGCCTGTCATTAAAAGATGCGCTACACACAAATCTAATCATTATTTCCAAACTTCTGAGCCTACAAATATCCTCTTCCTTGACTGCCCAGGTTTCAACTACCATGCAGTAATACACTCATAACACATGCCACATACAAAGATCCCTTAGCATGGAGTGATAACACTCTCGATGTCAGTTGAAGCAACAGCTCCCCGAACTTCCTCCAACCACTTCTCACTCTATCTGGAGCTAGCTGCAGCCCCCACCTCCAGTACATGTCTACCAAGTAGCAAAACATTTTCCATGCACTCACAAGACATCACCAATAAGATCAACTCTCACACTTGACAATCTCCACATGCTCTCCCCTATGCACTGATGACACCAAATGGGCAATTTTGCAGTCTACCTCTAATACCACTCCATTACTTATACACCCACTTATCAAAACCAATGCACAAGGTGGAGTTACTTCCTGCACCCTTGTGGCAAACCACACATGGCCACACTACCTCTGCTTTGACATTACCACCACCACCACCAGCCCTAGATATCACTTTTGTTTACTAGTTATATCAACACCCCAATCTGACTACAAACTGCCATGAACTAAGACAAACGGGGATAGGGATTGGTCTGCTTTGAAAACATGCTATAACAATAAAACTTTATTGGCAAGGGAGAGGGTTGCCTTCAAGAGGTCGCACAGTTTCCTTGGTTACTAGTTATGTCAATGTGGTATAGCAATACAAAACTATAGGCACAGGAAAGGGTTACTTTCATGAGTCTGGTTCCAAGTCCCTCAGGTGGTAGGTGGTGGCAATCATCCACTCACTCGATGTAGTATTACCTGCTTCTTCCTTCGCGTCTCACATTCTGTTTCTGTATCTGCCCTCCTCTTCCTACTTCTCCCTTTCCTTCCTGTCATTTATTTGTCTTCTTTCTACTCTGGGTGGTTGTACACCGAGTGCCAAGCTTAATGTTTTCCTGTAACCCAGGAAACCAATTACAACGGTGGATGGTAACCAAATAACCAGTTAATGGGGTGATGTGGAGACTGGTAAGATGCCCTGTTAACTGGGTGGAATCCTCCACACTTCCTCACACCTTGCTAATGCAGGGCACTATCAGCAGCATGGGAACATTGTTAATTGTATGGGGTGGCCCCGTAGAGGGTTGTCGCTTGCCTGTGGTTGATGGGTCTGCTTATCCAGACACACTTGGGTTGATCAAGTAGTCCCTCATTTCATAACCCCATTACACAAAGTATCCCTCAATTCTCTCCCTATTCTCCCTAAGGATAATGGTGGACTACAGGAGTCTCCTTGGTTACTAGCCATATTAACCCACCTGATATAGGCACTGGAGAGTGTTGCCTTCATGAGTCTCATTGGTTACTAACTCATACCTCCCTATCCTCCCAATGAATAATGGCAGACTACAGGTGAATGGCATATTCAGCCTGCAATTCACCATGTTCAGGCTCAGATTAGCCTGGGAACAAAATGAGCAAACTATCTGGATTATTTAAAATAAAAAATATAGATAGGTAAACTAGGACATTCTTCAACAGTAACTTTCCACAGCACTTTGTGACCTGCACACAAATGAGGACTTTCTGTATATACAACTATAGTTCTTTCACCTTAACTTGGCCAAGATTTATCTTTGGCAGCTTACTTCACTTAGAAAGGAAAAAAAAAAAAACAGCAATGGCTCTAAATCCTTTCCACAGCACTGTGATTAGCATTGCTAATTTTAATCTACTGTCTTAGCAAAACACTTGGAATCAAATATGGTAATTTTATGCAAAAGTTAAACCCTTACCACAGCAGTTTATGACTAGCATTATTTTAGGACACGTTAAAGCAAAAACCGATGCAGTTTTAACACATTACCAGACTTCTTGGGACATAGGGCATTTCCCCCTACACAGCTGGGTTGATCTTGCTATCGTGATACGATCTTCAACCGTCTTGTTAGAAGTCGACTCACCTCCTGCAAATATAGACGTACATTAAATGGCCTATTTTCATCTGATGGAACTGAACCACTCCCAAAACTGAAATACAAAGCTGTGGAAGCCGAGGCTCCAGGTGCCGAAACCCATGGGACCACCAGGCACCCAAACCCACAATCACCATGCACCCAAACCCACAATCACCATGCACCCAAACCCACAATTACCATGCACCCAAACTCACTCGATCACCAGGCACCTAAATTCCTCAATTAACTGGGCATTTTTGTACTCACAAACAATCTAAACACACACTAACACACACCTAGCATATTCAAACACCTGCCAACTGGATCATTTAAACAAGATCAAAAGTTTAAATTCTATGCCTAAAAATGACCTATTATTCCTTAGTGGAAAAGTTTCTAGAGAAGGGCAAGAAGTTGTATGCAGCCTTCATGGATCTGGAGAAAGCAGATGACCGGGTGGATAGACAAGGTTTGTGGAAGGTATTAAGAATATATGGAGTGGATGGGAAGTTGTTGAAGGCAGTGAAGAGTATGTATGAGGGTGCTAAGGCTGCAGTGCGTGTGGATGGCAAACTGAGTGAATCCTTCCATTTGAAGGTTGGATTGAAACAAGGATGTGTCATGTCTCCATGGTTGTTCAATCTGTACATGGATGGGGTTATAAAAGAGATACAAGGTTGGGCAGTGGATGTTGCAGCAGCCCTAGTGAGAGAGGGCAGTGTTTGGAAACTCCCTGTACTGTTGTTTGCAGATGATACTGTGTTGTTGAGTGAAGACGAAGGGGAGCTGCAAGGCTTAGTAGATGAGTTTGGGAGAGTGTGTAAGAAACGGAATCTAAAGGTGAATGTAGGGAAGAGTAAAGTGATGGTCTTCGAGAGAAGTGAAGCCAGTGAATGTACACTGAGATTGGATGGGAAGGATATGGAGAATGTGAGTGCATTAAGTACTTGGGTAGTGTGATGAGTAAGGATGGAAGTCTGGAGAGTGAAGTGCTTGAAAGGGTGCAGCAGGGAAAGAAGGTTGCTGGTTCGTTGAAAGCAGTGATAAGAAACAGGGAGGTGAGCATGGAAGTGAAAAATTGTTACATGACAGTATTGTGATACCAACTCTAACATATGGAAGTGAAGCTTGGACCCTGTTGGAAGGACAGAAGTCAAGAGTGAAAGCAGTGGAAATGAGTTATTTAAGAGGAGCATGTGGAGTCACATGGAGAGACAGACTAACAAATGAGGAAGTGAAGGAGCATTGTGGTGTGGTTGAGGACGTGATGGGAAGCAGGAGAAACACGTTAAGGTGGTTTGGGCATGTGGAGAGGATGGAGAGTGAAAGATTGACGAGGAAAGTGTATGTGAGTGAGGTGGAGGGGGCGAGTGGGAGAGGGAGGGGGAGGCTGAGGATGAGATGGGGATGGAGTGGAGAGGTATATGAGGGAGGGGGGTGAGAGATGGGAGCGTGGTAGTGAAATGGCAGGGGACAGAGTGACATGGAGGCGATTTGTTTGTGGCCAACCCGTTTGGGATTGGGGCGTCTGGCAATAGATAGATAGATACACATCTAGATAGTTAACCTAGTAGAACACCAAGCATCTACAGTAAACAGAGAGTAAAACACACCCACCTAACAAATTCTAAACATCAGCCACTGGGAGCACCATAACCCACTAAATGACGATGATGATGGCCAAATTACAGTTGGGTTTCATATTAATAATCTGGTTTGTGAAGACAATTTTTTTTTTCTTTACTGAAGGCACAAACTGCAGACACTACCAATACACCTAAAGATAATCCACCTTAACCCCTGTGTGCTCGAACTATATATAAAAGTAATCACAGAGGCAGTATTTTAAAGTAGGATTACATTAAAAAAAAAAAACCTTCCCAAACGAACTGAACAAGGGCAAGATCCATTCATTTAAAGATATCTGGACAATGCATTTAAAAGATTCTCACAGGCAGAAGGAAACAATTTTTCACAGCAGCTGGTAAATGGAAACTTATTCATGATCACTGGTAAAAGAAATCAGTAAAAAGCACTTTTTTTTTTTTTGAGATAGGCCTGATATAGCAGCTTCTTAACTGCCTGATTATAATAACTATTCTTAACTGCAGTATTTCCCTATTCCCTGAAAGATGGATGGTGGTCTGCAAAAGAAGTTAAATTTATGCCTGCAATCCACCTGGTTGAAATTTAAGTTGGGCCTTGCAATAACTTCAAATTACAGTATGGTATATTTCTAAAGCCTTAACTCTGATGATATTGTTTTATTCTTGCTACCACAGACAATTATGCAACTTAGGAAGGACCTCCAGCTGTGATGGGGTTAATGACGACTATCTTCCAGTTTAAAATGTATGGTAACTAATAGACACTGGAAACATCAAGAACAAAAACTATTCGGGTAAAAAGTTAAAAGTACCAATGGAACTTGAGCACAAATTTACTACCAACATTACAGTCCCTTTCAAATGCACGGTTCTCCAACTGACTCTAACTCCTAGAACACTGTCACTTGTTTAATTCACTCCTGTCAACATCCAATGGTTTGATCCAGCTTAGGGGATATTTTTTCTGGTGAAGGGGTAATGATGGCTATATCTAACCTGTTTCAAGTCTACAAAGCTTAAGAGTATACAGAAAATTTAAGAATGAAACATACATAAATCGGAAGGTGTAACAATGACAGTTTACATATATATGGTTGTTATCCTACTTATTTAACTTGTACATACCAATATAGGTGTTTTCATTCAGTGAATTTATAACAATGCAGCAAAACTCGTCCAAAATTAGTTATTTATATAAATGCATTAGTACATTAAAACTTTTCAAATCATACTGAGGCAAGTTTTGCAACCAACTGGCGTTTAGCAAAAGCTAGTACCATGGTAGCAAGATTTAAAGATTATACGTTGATGTATAATACATTCCAAGAGGCCCATCACTGGTTATTTCAGACTGGCATCTAAATGATTAAATACCTATAGGACATTTAAGAGTACTCACCATTTTACTCTTCAGCTGAATTGCTCTCCCGTGTCAAATGTGGTGGTGGTGGTTGTGGATGTCTACCACAAGACCATTCCAGCAGGGGTGGCTGCCTCTGTTACCAAGCTCCCCCTCCCTCCAACTGCCCTGGAGTACAAATGCTTTAGAACTCATTGACCTTTTGACTACAATGACAGAGCTACCTCAACGTTAGTTAAATTTTATGCAGAAGGACATGACCAAAGGTTATGCCAAATCCATCCATCTCAAGGAGTATCAGTTAATATTCTTGCCATACAGGTACTGTACGTACCTATCCCTGAAAAGGGGGAAGGAGTGCAGAAAGGTTATTTCAGCGGGAAGTCCCACAGATTCATGTACAGATAAGCATGAACCCATAAATGAGTTAAGGACTGTAGGAAATAAGTTTTTCCTCACTGAAAATTATTCACACCAAACTTTGCACAGTAACTAATGCATCTATTCCTATACAGTATACTGTAATGCTACTTCCCTACAAGTATTCAAGTTAAGGTAATGCTATACAGTATACTGTAATGCTACTTCCCTACAAGTATTCAAGTTAAGGTAATGCTAAGACTAAGTGAACTACCCAGTGACAATCGCAACTGTACCTCATTCCCATCTTTTCCACCTAATGATGGGGTGAGGCAGGGTGCAAAAAGCAAGAACAGAAAACAACACAGGGAGTAGTTATATCTATATCATTTCAGCCTCTTTGCCCACCTGCATATGGGATGAGGCACAGTTCAGAAAATGGGAGAATTAGCCAACAGTTCCTTCATTCATTCTTTTATAAAGGCTCCAAGATACTTGCATATATTGCCCTAGGTCACCTAATGGCAGTTTCCCACATTGCTCGATTTCTAGCAGCTTCGCTCTTCAGCCCCTTATCTGCCTATAACGCCAGGTTCAGTGGCAAAACTAGACAATGCTACAGCTACTTATCCTTTCCACAGCACTTCATGATTAGCAACATTCTAACATTCATCTACTGTTACAAATCAAAATTCAAGATGAGAAATTTTATATCAAGTGAAAAGCACAGCATCATTCTAATATGTTTTTATCACAGCTAAATATTCAAAGTGGGAAGTTATTGCTTTTAGATTAAATTAAAAATACTGTAAAGGAGTACTGCACTGTCCTCTAGTATTAACTTTTCATTAAGACTCCATATTCAAGACAGAGGGCATTTTAAGCCAAATTTAAGAAAAGAATATGAGCGCTTGTTTTTCAATGTAGGCCTTAATTTGTCCTTCTGCAGCTATTTAATGTAGCTCAGTGGCCAAAAGTCAAAACAGCAGCTCTACATCCCATCCAAAACACTTCATGACCACGATCATTTTCTAGTGTTAACATTTTGTTACAGCTCACCAATGAGGATGGAGACATGGCCGTGCACATGGGTGGGGTTTTGGGGATTTAACACCCCCATTTTGAAAGAATAAAATACTAAAAAACGCAACTCATAATTAAATCCTGTTAAGAATGTTACAAGACAAAAATAGAGTTAAAATTTCTACAAAACCTAAGTTAATATGGTTAAATTAGCAAGATCTTATACGAGAATTCACTATTTAAAGTCTCAGATGGCATATATTCCCAGCTGGTGTTCTCTGCTGTACTAAATATCTAGCTTAGAAAAAAGTTTAGGACTCAAAGGGTTAACTCCATCTGCCCACAGGATGTCTTTACGTACTTGCCAACTTTGGCTGCTTTATTTTATTTATTTATTTTTTTAGAGGAGGGGTTGAGTGTAGCTTTTGTTAACCCCATGAACATATGTTTTGTATTCTAAATGAAAAATCTGGAAGTAACAAGAACAAATCAAGACATCATACTTAAAGGTAAATTAAGTGCAGTAATTCCTTCTGGACACTTGTTTTACTGATCTGTTCTGCCATTAATTCCTCAGTAAATTGTATAAAAATTGTAATGATATAACAATCTGCCACTGCTACATGTGAAGCAATTTAGTGTGTTAGTTGTTAGAGCAAAGCTGCAATGTTCTGAAACACCTCCCATATTTTTAGCAGAGACTTACCCTCTTTGAATTGCCCTAACTTCCAACGTGTTCTATGCCCTGATAACCACATTGTCTTCACTTCCAAGGTTCTGTGGAGTCCAGAATGTAATTACCCTGAGTTTGTACCCTCTCAGTACTTTAGTCAGTTACAGTACCTAAGAACACAGTATTGTGTTACTCAGCTGAGTGGGTAATTAAAGTGTTCCTATCAGACTGAGCCTGAGCAGATTAACATCCAAGGGATCGTTGGGGTTTACTGTTCACGTAATGTCACTCACGGATGAGTGAAGCTGGTCACTCATCTAAAACGTCAGGACCAACTTACCTAGCCTCAGACTCCTACGCTCCTCGAGGCAACACAGGATTAAATGAATGAAAGCAATAAAGCAAACAATCTATGATTTTTTTTTTTCAATTCCCCTCCTTTCAAAAATCCCATGCACGGCCTTGATGGGTTGAGTAGTTTTAGGTCAAGTGAGAGTAAAAACAGATGTAATACCATTTAGACCACTTCACCATAGCCAGTGGCTCAGCAAACATTTGTAACCCCTTGATTCCAGAATACTAGGGGCTTGAATGATGAGTGAATGGGAGTGTGGCTTAGTCAATTGGGCAAAACTGGTTACCATCTCATACTTCCTCATTCTCTGGATCCTGTCTCATCCTACCTTGGGGTTAGAAAAGTCTGGATGAATCCAGCAACCCATTAGCTACATATTCTTACTTCTCACAACTCAAAAAAGATGTGGTTGAATGGAATTTAATTGATGATCTTTAGTTTTGAGATGAATTAGTCATTGGTTACTATACCTCCTTAACTTGGCATAAAATTGCCATCTCTCCATCAAGGATGCCAACTTGTTACCAGATTAATATTAGAATATAAGACTAGACATGAAGTGCTATGGGATGAAGAGCGATACCACTGTCTCTGCCTATTAACTGTGAAAATTTACAAAATGAATATCTGGGCCAAGTTACTGAGAATGTCCCTCCGGGTTTACTAGTAAAAACTGCACTCCCAATCTGACTACGCCTGGCTATCAACTAAGAAAAGGGGTTAGAGATCTTTATGTAGTTCTTGCACAGAATTGGATTAGAAAGTTAATGTCTCACTGGTTACTTGTCAAATTAGCATCCCAATCTGACTGCACTTGTGCATAAAGTAAGTGAAATGGGGTTAGTGATCTTTACTAGGTCGCTGCATTGATTTTGATATCCCTTAGTTAAGGAATGTCTCCTTGGGTGTGAGTCAAAATTCCACCTCAGTCTGACTACACTTAACCATAAATTAACTTAAAAGAGGCTCAGGATCTTGAAGTTGTTGCATGGCATTTGATGAGCCTTAGTTAAGTACGGAACGTTTCTCCTTGACTTCTATTCAAAATCAACTTTCCAACCTAACTACACTTTACCATTAAGTAAATGAAAAGGAGCTTGGGTTCTGTCGGATGAGAAAATCGTTATAACAAATTTTTAAAATTTAGTTGTGAAAGAATATAACCAACCCCTCCAGAAATGCCATATCCATCTATATACCTAGGCTCCCCCCCCCTCCCAATAATAACATACCTATGATTTTTCCCCCCAATAATAATCCTGTATACACAACCTTTTGCCCCCCCCCCCCATAATAATTCTATATACCCTGGCTTTTTTCTCAATAATAATAATAATAGTAATTATAATAACAGCAACAATAAAATTGAAAGGCCCTTCGTATACTCACCAAATTAGTATCCAAGTGAATGTCCCCTCCAAAGTGATGGTTGTGGTTGTGGTGGTAGTCATCTACAGCTAAATGACTTGAAACTGGAAAGGGTGACCACAAATTAATTTACCTTCATGTCATTCTGTTCATCATGCGGTCCTCTCCAACTCACAACCCTGAAAGATAAAATCCTTATAAACCATCACACTAAAAAGTTCATAATCACGAAATATCCATAAACATACTGAAAACCAAAATTCAACACACACCCCAAACTCCACACACAGACCCGCCCACCACCTCCAAAAAAATCCAGCAACCCCCCCCCCCCCCCCACCCAAAACCCCCCCCCCCCCCCCCCCCCCAAAAGCCCAGACAGACCCCCCCCCTTTCATAATCCACATCCAGCCTCCCTCAAAATAATCCACACACAGACACCCCCAAAATAATCCACACACAAACCCCCCTAAATAATTCACACATAGACCCCCAAAATAATTCACACATAGACCCCCCTAAAATAATTCACACAGACCCCCCCTAAAATAATCCACACAGACCCCCCAAAATAATCCACTCACAGACCTCCCAAAATAATCCACACACAGACCTCCCAAAATAATCCACACACAGACCTCCCAAAACAATCCACACACACAGACCTCCCAAAGCAATCCACACTAACAGACCTCCCAAAACAATCCACACACACACACACCTCCCAAAACAATCCACACACAAACTTCCCCAAAAAAATCCACACACAGATCTCCCCTCCCCCCAAATAATACACACACACACACACACACACACCTCCCCAAACTCCACACACTGACCTCCACCTCAAAGTTCGTGGGGGTCCGTGTGTGTGGGGGTCTGTGTAATCCCCACCCATTTCTATATGGCGAGTTTGTATAACGACGTGACGACGCAAACACCCATACACACAGCAGAGCTAGGACTTGATGTGATAAAGTAAGAAAGGATTATGTTTGTCAGTCATATGTTATCGGTAGTCATACTCAGTTCAATGTATGATTTGATATGAAGGTTAGAGCGCTTTCGATGTCTAAGTTTTCATTAAGCAAGTGCGTAGTGACGACAGTAGTGCAGGTAGAGATGCAGGACAATATATTGCGATCTGACGTATGGTATTAATGTAGAGAATAATTGGTCGAAATCAAATGACTGCACAGTGAAGATTTCGTATGTTTAGCGTACATACCATTTCATTTCTATATTAACAAATGGCTTTAACCTCAAATACCATAGCATTGCAGGAACTCAACTCCTGACTCGAGGCTGTTCCATTACGACTTTGGCCAACTCAGACTGCTTCACTGTTCATTGTTTCGAGTCTTGGACAGCTTAGAATATTTTATTACCTATTATTCATATTATGTTTTTCACTGGTTATATGGAGGCATATATGATTAAGATATGCTATACAACATTTATGTTCGATACTGAGTGCGTTCAGCTCTTAACGGTTTACATTATTCATGTGGATACGAAGCAAATTTTCGAAACGATTCAACTACATCTCGACCTGCACTACCGTCGTCAAGGCTCACTTGCTTAATGAAAACTTAGACATCGAAAGGGCTCTCTAACCTTCATATCTTATACAACATTGAACTGATTATGACTACCGATAACATATGACTGACAAACAATCCTTTCTTACTTTATTACATGGTCACAGTTCTGCCGTGTGTATGGGTGTTTGCGTCGTCACTTCGCCATACAGACTCGCCTTATAGAAAGGGGTGGGGACTGCAGAGGCCCATACACACACACAAGGA
This sequence comes from Birgus latro, assembly GCA_018397915.1. NCBI lineage: Eukaryota > Metazoa > Arthropoda > Malacostraca > Decapoda > Coenobitidae > Birgus > Birgus latro. Next base: position 12,459 of record JAGKTI010010859.1, read on the forward strand.
CCCCCACGAACTTTTATGAGTGACTGTACTAACTCCGCTCCAAACTCCACACACAGACCACAAACAGCTCTACTGTCCTATTATCAGCTACAGTATCACGATTTCCGTTACCTAAGCTTTGGATCTGCTGTTCCTTAAGTACCGTTAGTACCTCAATACCCCAGGGGGTATCAAAATGGGTTCTTTGGGGTATCTAAAACTATATATATATATATATATATATATATATATA